>JASCZW010017639.1:0-16739 GCA_034211315.2 Aedes japonicus | reverse complement strand
ATGAGAAAAAGTCTGAAATAGTGGAGTGTTTCTGTTTTTTTATTTTTAGGATGACGACCTGGTTCTCCTTAACATTATTTTGCATGCACTGAAATACAAATGAGGTTTTTAGTTTTCGTGGAGCAAGACTGCATGATTAGAAAAATTTTCTCATGTTTAATAAGGCTCGAGTCAATGTAAATCTGGACGCACGGTTTAATACTCCACCGCGTCTCTGCTGGTTGGAACAAAAAACGTTTGACAGGCATTTTAAGATGTTTTATTGACGGAAAAATTAGTGAAAAGGTTTTCTCGATTGATCGACGCATCGCGAAATAATGGATCATGGAACTTGAGAAAAGTAAATTAATTGTGCCTAAAAATTTAGAGAATCCTTTGTGGTCAACCTCAAAAATAGCAAAAGTGTTGAAATTCCCAAAGTCAACGGTGTGTCTTGTGATCAAATTTTACAAGGATACTTTGGGTGTCGCATCTATCATAAAAGTGGCACTAGGAACAATGGTCAGAGGAGAAAGGTGTTGAGGTACTTAACACTTCCAGATAGATGTCATAATTTTTTTTTTTAATCAAACTTGACGATTGATAGTATTAACCAACCGACCTGGTCCGCATCCGACTCTCTTTATTAAAAAACCATACTTAAGTTTAAACCTAAAATTAACAAACCGTCTCTCTTTCTCTTTCTATCCTAAAACATTCTCAACTTACGTTCAACTGGTGTATAAACCAGGAAACAAAAAGGCTAAGCATAACATAAAGGGTGATACGGTCAAAATTTGGTCAAGGGAAAACGCGTGTAAATCGGTGAAATCGTTTCTTTAAAAAATCAAATTAAATTTCTTTTTCAAGTTCAATTAGTATAAAAATTCCAGGAAAAATATTCAGTTAGGCTTCCGCTTTTCCAAATCCGAATTGCCGGGCCTTACGCTTGACCCTGCCATCAGATTTTGTACAGCCACCTTGTCCACCTTCTTCGCCGCAGAAAGCCAGTTTGCCTTGAACTGCTCTTCGTCCTTAGCAGTTTTTGGTCTTCTTTAGGTTCCGCTCGACAATAGCCCAGTATTTCTCAATTGGGCGGAGCTCTGGCGTGTTGGGAGGGTTCTTGTCCTTGGGAACCACCTGCACGTTGTTGGCGACGTACCACTCCATGGCCTTTTTATCGTAATGGCAAGATGCCAAATCCGGCCAAAACAGTACGGAACAACCGTGTTTCTTCAGGAAAGGCAGCAGACGTTTATTCAAACACTCTTTCACGTAGAACTTCGGTTGACGGTCCCGGAAGCTAAGAAAATGCTGCTTTTCAAGTCACAGGTACAGATGGCTTGCCAAACCAGATATTTCTTTGCGAACTTTGACGGTTTCG
Source organism: Aedes japonicus (assembly GCA_034211315.2). Taxonomy (NCBI): domain Eukaryota; kingdom Metazoa; phylum Arthropoda; class Insecta; order Diptera; family Culicidae; genus Aedes; species Aedes japonicus. The sequence goes on along the minus strand of JASCZW010017639.1, from coordinate 15,376 downwards.
TGTGCTTGAAAATATCTGCTACCTTTCCCCTTTCTTTTGCCGTATAAAACTCCTGTCCCGGAAGCTGCTTGTAGTCGGCTGCGGCGTAGGTTTCGTCGTCCATTACCACGCAGTCAAACTTCGTCAGCATCGTCGTGTACAGCCTCCGGGATCGCGCTTTGGCCGTCGTCTATTTTCAACCGGCGCGCCGCTGCATTTTTTTGCCCGCGCCGCCGGGCAATTTGAGTAACGCCGATAAAAATTGTCACCGTATATGCTTCAAGTTTAGTTAAGTTAAGTTCATTAGCCCTTCAGAAACCTGTTTTTATTACTGATGACAAATTATAACATCTCGATGAGATGCGCTATCCAGAGGGTTTCCGTGTGAAACACTGATCAGCTTTGGCGTTTCGTTCTAGAAACTTCAGTGTACATTTTCGTGTTTCGTCTTTTGGTAATTTCGCGAGTGAACTTGACTTTAAAAATAATGAAATGTCCGCCTCAAATATCGAGAAAATTTTCACCGCAAGTGTACATATTGATTCCACAAATAAGCGTAATCGAATCAGCGATGTGTGGAAAAAAATTGGTGCACTAAAACAATGCAAAAATGGTTTTACACATCATCTGCTTCCTGACAAAGTGTTTTGCAATGTATGTCTAATCGAAGCAAAACAAAAACTACAAACCCCCTCAGGAACCTTGTCCAGACATTTTGTTCTGATGTAATTTCAAAGGGCTGAGATTGACGGAACCTCGACACGGAAAATCAAAAATTTATCCACGTTTAAGATGCACTGGGATTTATATCCAGCGAAAACATATTCTTGCAACTGAAACTTTAACTTTTTTGGCAAACTTTGTTGAATAAAAACACTGCATTGGCTTTCTTACACTTACTTTTTGACTCGTTTTGTACATATGATGACCTTATTGTGTTGTACCTAAAAACTGGTGTACTTATGATAAAGTGTCCCAAACAAAATTGATAGTAAAAAAACGAACATAAAATGTTATCAACCTGACGACACTGATCTTGGTCGACCTGCAGGACCATACACTACAGTAGCGTGCTTGCCACCGCGTGGTTAGTCACCCGTACTATCATTTCTTAAGTCTTAACGTCAGCGTACGGTTTCAACTTTAAGTATGTTTGTTTTCTAGTCAAGACGAACATTTCAAGAGGTGGAATTCTTAACTTGGCAATTTTTTTCAAAATAAGGGATGGCCTACTACCCATGTAAGCATTGACTATGAACATGACAAATCCCGAATCAAATAACTTGGCTTACCACTGAAGTAACCGGTAAATCAGTGCAAAGCGGACGCTGGTTTATACGTGATTGTAGTAATGTTGGTAAAATATTGATAGTTCGGTCACTGCTCTAAATTCTTTAAAATTTGCTTAATCTTTGGATCTTTAAGCTCATGAACATATGATTTTTATAGCAATTTGAATTTTTTTTTATTGTTAATTTATTTATAAGAAACTAAAAGTATCGAAACTTTTAGTTTCTTAATTTTCTTAATCATAATTTTTTTAGATATTTATTTATTTTTATTCTCAGATTTAAAGAAAGGGGAAATGCCGGCTTTGGCTGGGATTCTTCTATTATTATCAGTTTTTTTTTTCAATTTGGCCAGACAATACACACAGTGTAAATAGAATAATGTTTTGGCCGAGTTTGAAAATCTCAAAATTTTTAGATATTTAGAGTTTTGGGTTTCTAGATTTCTAGTAAATTTTTAGGTATCCCGATTCTTAGATTTTTAGATTTTTCAATTTCTGGTATATTTTTAGATACTAAGATTTTTGTATTTTTAGATTTTTTGATTTTAAGATATTTAGATTTTTAGATTTCTAGTGGATTTTTAGATATTTAGCTTATAATTTTTGAGATTTTTAGATTTTAGATTTTTTAGATTTAGATTTTACGATATTCAGATTTTAAGATTTTTAGGTTTCTAGTAGATTTTTATATATTTAGATTTTAAGCTTTTTAGATTTTTAGTTTTTTTAATTCTTAGATTTTCAGATTTTGGATTTAAGATTTTTAAATTTTTAAATTTTCAAGCATTTCTAGAATTTAAGATTTTTAGATTTTTAGAATTCTAATAGATTTTTAGATATTTAGATTTTAGGATTTTTAGATTTTCTAATATTTAGATATTTAAGATTTTTAGATTTTTTGATTTTCAGGTTTTAAGATTTTAAATTTTTTAGATTTTTAAATTTTTAGGTTTTTAGATTTTTAGATTTATAGATCTCTAGAGTTTTAGATTTTCAGATTTTTAGATTTTTAGATTTTTAGATTTTTAGATTATTAGATTTTTAGATTTTTAGATTTTCAGAGTTTTATATGTTTAGATAATAAAAACTAAACTCTAAGCTTCAGGACAAAGAATCCCTACTGAGCGCTTGCGCCACGTCATGCTGGCCAATTCAGCACAAGGTTGTCCCACTTAGGACCTGTGCATAAACCACGTAGACTCATTTTTGACAATCTCAGACCTCCCCACTCTCCCCACGTAGACTTTTCTCAATACAATTTTTTGAATTTTTGTATGGAGCGTAGACTTTGGTCAAACCCCCCCAGCAAAGTTACATATCAATATGAAAAAAAATTAAAGACAGTTAAATTTTACCGATAGGCCGAATTTTAGATCCATAGACCCACATTTGAGCACTTTCCCATGTTTGCATAATAATGACAATTTTATTCTATTTGAAAATTACTTATATATACACTGGTTAAGTTTATTAATACAGACAGAACCCAAGCAGCAACCAAAAGTTCGAATTTCACTTGAGATGAGAAATTAGAAGTTCACTTTAAGTTGAAATGTAGTTCCATGGAACTTTTTTGCTGTGTAAAACGACAATTCACGTACAGGCAGAACTTAATTCTGTTCAAAGTGTGATTAACATTAAAAGCAACTTGAAAGTTGAAGAAAAGTTTCTTGGTGCTGTTCAACTCAACCTTCAAGTTCAAATGTTCTTAGTTGAGAACTTGCTTTGAAATTCAAAAAATCTTTAACAGAAAGTTCAATTAAAGTACTCACCGTACTTTTAATCAGCGTAAAAGGTCACAATACATCTATTTTGAACTTCTTCCCTACTTTTTGAAGTACACGTTAAGTTTTGAGTAATCCTAAAAAATGTCAAAAAGATGCTTTACCGTTGAAGAGTAATCTGGTGCTATGCTCCAAGTTTGTACAATTAGCATTAGCATTAGCATTGACGTTTACACACCTCGTGGATGGAGCTACGATGAGGAATAATTCGTTGAAGACATTGCATGTCACCATGAAACGAAACCTAATTACGGTTACTGTTACGTTTCTTCACGCAATAATCTCCACGAAGACACTCCTCAATCGCTCACCTGGACACGTCCATGCAACCGTTGGTGATAGGGAGGATTTGGTATCTACCTTAAGAAGACACGGGGAACCCACGTAGCCTTCAGTAGATATCAAAGGAAAAAGGAAATTAATAGTTGAAGAGAATAGATAAACAGAATGCCCTGTTTGGTGTACAGAACAAAAAAAATATTCAAACATGGTCGTTGGGAGCATCTAGTCTAAGAAGGTTAAGTGATGCTCCATTTCTCTTCAAACGGTTGGGACTTTAGCATTAACTATAGTTCTAGCACCCTATGGCTTATGGTTATAGCGCCATTACTCACTCTCTGAAAAAGAAGAATGTCACCGAGATAAGCCTATCCACTTCCATTTAACATTACGCCAAATATATTGCGTGTCGTAGAACCACTTCTCTCTGCGTAGGCTTGGCAGTCGGTTGGAACATGAGCACTAATTCTTGTAATGCTCCAAGTTTGACGAGATACAAGAGCAAAAAAAAAATGATTTGCCAAATACAGTAAAAAAAAAGGCTTATTCTATTACCATCGTATAAAATAGTTAGCTTAGTGGGATGCAGAAAATAAATCAGTCACTCAACAAGGTTGAGTAATCAAGCTAATAAGTAGGTCAGATTGAGTTCTAGATGAACTAAAAAGAGACTTTTAGGTTCAGATAAGATTATAGGGAGAACAAAAAAAAGTACTAGTGTATGGAATCAACGCTTCGAGTAAAATCATAGCATAACCCACCTCCGTTAATATGGCACAGTGGTAAGTATCCTGGTTTTAAAGAGAGAGGACTCGAGTTGAAGACTAGGTAGTTTGCTGGTTAAGCCAAAACACACCCTTGTATCAGGACTTTTGGTTGCTTGGGAAGTCCAATTCCCCGTTGACTTGTGATGAGCAAATTCCATAATGTTAAGTCTCATATATTTGTACACCCATTGTTCCACGTCAATTCATCGACCTGAGTATTATAACACTATGGATATCCTGGTTTTCTATCAAAATATAAGACTTGGAGTGATCCTTTAGTCTTATTATTACACGTAAAAGTCAAACAGTTAAAAGGGATAAGCATGAGGAAATGTCGAAGGCATAATTTATGCCCGCGCCGATCCACGCCGCCGCCGCCGCCGCCGCCAAGAACGACCCCGCTGCCGTTTGAAAATACCATATACGCCGCCGCCGATTCAAAATAGATCGGCGCACAGGTCTACTTGGAGTCACTACCTTCTTGTAAGTCGATAGTCCGGCTCGTTTTTGGCTCGATGCACGGTTGTAGACGATACACCCAGCTTATTTGCGGCATCTCGGAGAGATAGGTTAGGGTTTCGCTTGAAACTACCGGCAACTCTCTTTGTCGTCTCAGCGGCTTCCGGTTTTCGATTTCCCCCGATCCAGACTTCTGGCTGTCGACAAACGTTCCCCAAACACTTTAGTTACATTTGTAACGGTTGATTTGGCAACTTTTAGCGATTTTGCCAACTTTGCGTGCGAGTAGCTCGGATTTTCGCGATGCGCGAGCAAAATTTTGATACGCTGCTCTTCTTGCTTGGACGGCATTTTGACAACTGAAGAGTGAATTCCAAAATCAAAATAGGAGCAACATTCTACACACACACACACTTCAAAATGAGGGGTGTTCAGGTTTTTAAATGCAAAATTGAAAGAAATACGTCAAGTTGATATTGACCAAATTTTGACCGTATCGCCCTTTAAGTCGCGGCATTTCATATGCGAAACTGTATTTTGTCAACAAACTTACTCAGATTTTTAAGCCAGCTGGAGTGATTGTGACCATGAAAATGTTTTAAACTAGGCAATAGAGAAATCTTCCTTGAATACAACTCTAGGTGACAAATAACCCAGAGGTGTGTTAAATTAGGGGCCATTGTGACAATCCGTGATGACATAAATGAAGACCGGATCGGGTCGCCACAGTACATGAAAGGCAATTCCAACTTTTCCACCGGGCGTAGCATCCTTTCAAGAGAAGGATATACGTCTTTTTGTGAAACGCTCCCTGAAATATAATTGAGTGGCCAAAAAGCAAGCATAATTTGTGGCCTTAAAACCAAGGTTTTCATCAAATCTCACACAATGACGTGGATGGTTTACAATAAAGAAAGTCTGAAAAAGCGGATTTTACCCTTCATTCCGCAACACAACATTATGTTTTGGCCAGATCTAGCCAGCTGCCACTACTCTAAGGAGGTACTAGAATGGTATGCTGCAAACAATGTTAATTTCGTCGCCAAAGAGATTAATCCTCCGAATTGCCCTGAGTTCAGACCGATCGAAAAATATTGGGCAATTCTCAAGCGAAAACTTCAAAGATGCGGTAAGGTAGTTGCAAATGCACAACAAATGCGTTAGAGGTGGAAAAAGTTCGCCGGTACAGTGTCACCGGTGACTGTTCAGATCATGATGCCATCGATCACAAGTAAAGTGTGACAGTTCGTTCAAAACGATAAAATGTTATAAGTTTTTGAATATCGTTTGCAAGCTGATAATATACCTTTTTGTTTAACGTTTTTATCAACCATGTATGTTGTTTAATTCTTGAGTTATGATCACTTGAATGTGTTCAAATTAACTTGGAATTGGGATGTAAAGGGTGTATTCGATAAAAATGGCACACACATATATACTCATCAAAATTAAACTGATTATCGGATTTTCTTGAAATTTTCAGGGAATGAAGAACTACTAATGAGTTTTGATTTACAACATTTGTTTTATTCAATTTCGTCTCCCATCCCGAATGCCCGCACCTTCCTTTTCACTCTACCCATCAAATTTTGTACAACCGATTTTCCCAGTGTATTTGTTGTTTTTACCCAAATTTTCTTCAATTCTAGCTCTGTTTTTATAGTTTTGGGATGTTTGCAAAGTTCCGTTTTCATAATTGCCCAGAATTTTTCAATTGGACGAAGTTCCGGTGAATTTGGTGGGTTCATATCCTTTGGCACAAAATTGACTCCGTTGGCTCGGTACCACTCCAATACGTTTCGAGCGTAGTGGCAGGATGCTAGATCAGGCCAAAACAGAGTTGATCCTTTGTGCTTCTTAATGAATGGCAAGAGACGCTTCTTAAGGCACTCTTCCGTGTAAATCGCACCGTTTATTGTTCCGGAAGTGATGAAGGGACCACTTATTTCACCACATCCGCAAATCGCCTGCCAGATTAGAAACTTCTTTGCAAATTTCGATAGTTTCTTCTTTCGAACATCCTCCGGAACATCGAACTTCGACTTGGCAACGAAATATTCTTGCCCAGGAAGTTGACGGAAGTCGTCCTTGACGTATGTTTCGTCATCCATCACGATGCAACCGGATTTGGTGAGCAGCTTCGTGTAATGTTTCCGGGCGCGGGTTTTCGCAGTGATGTTTTGTTTTTCATTCCGGTTTGGGGCTTTTTGCACTTTGTAAACATGTAACCCAGCACGCTTCATGGTTTTCTGCACAAAACCGACTGACACCTTCGACTTTTTAGAGACATCTCGAATTGACATGTTTGGACGGTTCTTGAATTGTTGTACGACTTTCCTGGCTATTTTACTGTCCATTGGACCACTTTTACGACCACTCCCTTCCTTCCTTTGGACTCTCAGACGCTCCTTGAAGGTTCTTATTACACGAGACACAGTTGTATTTGCAATTCCAAGCCTTTTAGCAATCCACCGGTGGGACGCCCCTGGGTTTTGATTGTGAGTGCACAAAATTTTCTCACGGACAATTTCTTGTTCCGACGACATGACTGGAACTACTGAATGTATAACTATGAAACTTGGCAGATGTAAATAATACACTATGGATAAGATCTACTCATATATCTAGGTTTTTTACTCATACGATTCAAAAGTTACAGAAGATTTTCTGTGTGCCATTTTTATCGAATACACCCTTTAATATGGAATATTATAAGTTGAGGAAATGTTGACTGTTGCAACCCATCAGCAGACAGTGGCAGAAAATCATTTCTGGGTGACAGTTTATCTATGACTAGAAATCAGAATAAAAATTAGTATTTTCTCAATAAATCCAACTATCTACAAAGTGCAGACTTTTTCAGTGTCTCCTACTAATAACTCGACTACACAGAAAAAAATAATTAATATTAAGAAACGCGTAAAATTTTCCCTCGTTTAATTCCAAGCCAAAGGAGGCGTAAACAACGCAATTGGTTGTAGTCTTTGATGAGCCATACAACAATGTTGGAAATCTTTCATACAACAGGCTTGATTCAGGCGTTATCCGGTTTAAATTTACATGAAATATCCCATTATTTTCTGCCAAATCTAGCATTCCCTTTATGTGCATTAGATAACGCAGGAAATTCAATGTTTTTTTTTTATCTGTGTAATTAGTACAAGTTATTAGTACGAGACACTGAAAATGTCTGCATATTGTAGACGAAATACATGTATATGTCAAGATAAGAAAAGGTAGTTGGAATTAAATGGAAAATACTAATTTTTCTTCTGATATCTAGTTACAGGTATTCCACTAAACAGCTCAAACTCTCTAGAATTCAGTCTATCTATGGTTTAACTGAAATGTAGCACATCGAAATAGAAGTGTAGTTCATTACCAGGGGAAGGAAGCCAACTAAACATGCTGAACCCAATGTGGAAAATGACCGTGTTACGAGTAGCTTTTCAGATTAGAGCTATATAATCCAGTTCTGATAGCAAATAATTACAGGCTATTGACATCGAGCTTATACCCCGGATCAGGGCTCAAAAGTCCATTGGTATCCACCCATCTTTTCCACATTGAAAGTCATCCGAGCGCAATCCAACGAACGTCATAATATCAACCGGAGACGTTTTTATGGTCCAGACGGCCAAAGTTCCTGTGATGTAAGCATCGTCCCTTTCCTCCCCTCCCCCTCCAAACCACAAGGAGCAGAACTGTCCAACTGCTGCCCTAGCTCGGTCGATCCTGATGATGACGACCAGTTTTGTGTCCTAAATACACACATAGTTTGCATCGTTTGACAGCAACCAACCAGCTCGATAAAACTATAGACAATCACGAGAACTATAAAAGTGTACTTATTGTCAATGACTGGGAGGGAGGGTGTAGAATGGCACAACAACCGAGGTGAATTGTGTTTTGCTACCATGTTACAGCCGGCATCAATTATGGATATTGGGATGTTGTCGAACGAGATCGAGTGAGTTGGTTTGTTTAAAAATGAAAACCGAAAACAGACAATGGCACTCCGATAGATAGTTTGAATGTAATCCTATTACTGGTTTTAAGGCGATGAAAATGTTCCCATTGTGTAGGTTTTAAAAGTGTTTTCTGATATAAATCAGTGGTAACAGCGCAACATTTGGAAGTTCACTTCAAGCTGAGGAAATAAACCTCTCGATTGAAATTACAGCAAGCCGTTCCTGTTTTAACGACCGCCAATTAGCGCAATTCAAGAGAAGCCCGAAATAACAAACGTAAAATTAAACCCACCAACAGTAATTTTAATGAACTGCCTCAAGCAGTTGCTGTTTGAGACCGACTAGAAAAAAAATCCAATTACCCACGGAATCTTTCCTAACTCAAGTTCCTCTAACATCCATTTCAAACAACCTCAAGCTGAAACCCTCGCTTGTTAATTCGTGCCATCCTTTTTCTCGTATTTGCCTAACCATTCGGATAATTTTATCACAAACAGACAGAATGTATCGGGGCCAAGTTTAAAATCCTAATACATATTTAATAATTTCAAATATTCGCACTAAATTATATATCACGCCTCAGACAAGTCAGTCAAAGGCACCTGCCAAAATTTCCTCCGTTCAACAACCTCTCGGCAGAAAATTTAGCAACCCTTCTCAGCTCAATTGAAGACCCTCGTTAGAGTATTCGATCTGCAGGGCCACACATTTAACTGAATTCTGAGTCATTGTTGACTCATTTTGATCAATATTTGAGTAAATGTAACTGTCATTGAAATTGGTCAAGAATTCAGAAACATCCATCTGATTTGAGTCGATTACACCGTTAAATTTACTCAAACTAAGAGTGACGAAAGTGAGTCGAAAACGACTCACCATTGAGTTGATGTTTCACGAACGTGTCCTAACCGAGTTGCGATGTGCTATCGGGTGGCAAGCAGAAAACCTTTTGTGTAACAACCACACCACACCAAACCAAACCAAAGCGAATCAAACCAACCAACCAACCGACTGCCGCGCTTGCCGACTTTGTTTGGGTGTACAGGATTCATTCCGATTTAATACCTGGAAGCTGTGGAAGACCCCCCGCTCATTCTCCTTTCCACCTATCTGCTGTACAAAATCTGTAGAAAAGGAAAAGCAAGAGGTGTTTGCATTTCATCTAACTACTGTTCATCGTTTTCATCGCTGCTGCTTTTGATTTCGTACCGAGATTCAGAAAAAGGGTAGAGGTTTGATTCTACAATTTTTTTTCTTCTTCTTCGTTCTGAATCCCTCCACTAGTGTTTGGATGCTATCTTTATCCAGATTTAGAAACGAACCCCTTTTCAGCGAGTTGTCGGATGATGGGTTGCAGCAGGTAGTTTGTGTGTTTTTTCCCCTTGCTTCAAGTACCTGTTTCGCAAGCTGTCTGAAAGGTATGTGGTAAATATAACGAAAGGTTACTGTGGTTGTAGGTGCTTATTCTAAGGATTAGCTTCATGTAGCTTGGGTAGAATTTACTTTCACTTTTTCCATTGACCTGATGCAGTCCAAATAACTTTCAGATATGTGTCAGTTGGCATTGAATGGTGAGTTCAAAGTTTCATTTTCACAGACCCCGGCGGTCATCGATCCCGTGAATAAAACAGACAAGTGACGAGGATACCAAGGGAGCCAGAATTCTTGAGTGCTTGGCAAGGATTTAGGGAGGTCAGATTATTCGATGAATTAATGTGACATTCATGAGGTTTCTAAACCATGACTCAGGCTGCACCTTTCCTTTTTCGATAAAAGTGTGTACCTCTATCATTTATCATTTGTGGAACCTTTATCACTTCTAGAGGCTGATCATCATCCGTTTATTGTCAAAATCAACGTATCTGGATGCATCGATTTTGAAAATTCTACTTATGAACCGGGTTATGATTTCTGCAGAGCAGATTTTGAAGGAATGCTTGAGGCACTTTTTCGTATGGAAAGGACCAATTTGGTGTCAACAGAGAGGTCGAAGTATGGTTTGCTCGACGGTGGAAGCAAATATTTATCTCTTTCAATTTTGGATAATTCAGCAATTCCATACCAAAAAGGTGGATCATGAAATTTCTCAATATATGATAGGTTTCTCCCTTTTCGGAAAACGTATGACTAGATTTTTTTATTTTGTCATTGGAGTTACCAATTATCAAGGGTGATCCAAAAAACAAAATTTCAGAAAATGTATATTTAAGGTAGAATTATGACTTTTGATCCACTGGAACGATTTTCAATTTAATGGGCAACTTCAACCTTTCCCTCAGCTCTTAGGCTCATTTGGCTGTTGAACGCTCACTTCTGTCCCAAAACTCGTAAAAACTCCTATGGGATGTATCGACTTTCGTGTTTCTAGTGCCAGATAATTTTGGTTGGTCATATATCAAGTACTATTCCAACTAGTTGACATTTTCCCTGTTGATCTTAACATTTTTCAATTGAGCTTTCTTCTATCGATGCCCAAAAATAAATTAAGTCATCCTTAATTTTATTACAAATAGTGTTTTCTTTTGTTCTTCTTTTTCTTCAAAGGCCATACTATTTGTTGCTTCAAGTAGGCTTTTTCTTGTGAATGTTAAGGTCTGTATCCACAATAATCCGCACACCTCAAACATGAATAAAACATAAATTTTGCATTATATTTCCGTCATAGTCGTTTATTTCAGATTCATGGGATGCGATTTAACAATTCGTGAAGACAAAACATAGTTATTCGGTATTTTCATAAAATTTTCGAACTTTGCGCTTAACTCCGTCCATCAGGGTTTGTACAGACTCTGCAGAAATCGTAGAAGCCGTCTTTGTCCAAATTTGCTGGAAGTGTTTGATGTCTTTGATTCCTTGCTTCTTTCCAGAAAGCTTCCGCTTCATCAGAGCCCAATTACTCTCAATTGCTCGTAGCTCTGGGAAATTTGGTGGGTTTGAGGTTTTTGGTACAATGTTCACTTGATTTGCATGGTACCACTCCATCACAGTTTTAGCATAGTGGCATGATGCCAAATCGGGCCTGAACAAAGGTTTTTCTTTGTGACTTTTGATGAAGGGTAGCAATCGCTTCTGCAGACACTCTTTCTGATAGATCTCCTTGTTGATTGTGTCTGTAGTGACGAAAGATTTACTCTTTTTGCCACATGTGCAAATTGCTTGCCACACAAGGTATTTTTGTGGGAAATTTCGATGCCTTCTTCGTTCTGAAATGGTCAGCTGTAGCATTTCTCGCCATAACATAATAAAAAGCCAGCCCTGGAAGCTGCTTGAAATCCTCCAGGACATAAGTTTCTTCGTCCATAACAACGCATAAAAACTTCGTCAAATATTCGCAGTACAAACGTCGAGCCCGTGATTTTGCTGCCATGTTCTGTTGGTCGTTGCGATGTGGACTTGTTTTTACTTTAGACGACCTAAGTCCCAAACGTTGTTTTGATTTTTCGACAAAACCAGGCGACATCCCTATTTTACGAGCCACCGTTCGAATGGAGAGATTTGGGGTTTTCGTCAGAATAACTGTAAGTTGATTAATATTGTCTCAATGTTGTTGATTATAACAAAATTAATGACACATTTGGTACATAGGCCGAATGAAGGAGCTAGGCTAACACTACATCCCCTTACCCTAGTTTGTGAATTTGCGCGCTGTGTTGTGGCTTCTCTTATTGTGCTTTCTTTATTAACTCTTTATTTACTTATGTGCTACTGTGAAGTACTTTCATAAAAGAAGAATTTGTTTGATAAAGGTTTTGTACAACCCTCAGATATATGGATGAACTCTCCTTATCAGTATGAGCATGAGCATGACTGCCCGCCCGAGATGGCTACTCCGTTATTGCCAGCTGTTATTACACAGAGAACCAACCGATGATGCTTGAGACTAACATACATCTTCATTGTGTAAAAACTGGTGATCTCCAACTAAGGCAATACCGGCGCCGGATCCTTCCGAATGCATGACAGGTAAGGAAAGGGTAGGAATATGTTGACGTGATACTCGTTTTATTGGAAGCCGAGAACACCTCTATACTCCCACGAGAAATCACTGGGATCTTGGATAACAGGATTAGGTAGCAGCAGGGTTCATTTTTGTTAACGAAAAGCTGCCAAGTGAAATATTGGAAAGTAAGAACTGATATCCGATTTGAACCGATTTAAATCAACAGTAAGGATGCTATTGGGGCCACTCACAAAGTGTGATTGTGGGTTTTCATTGGGAAAACAAAGAGATTCTTAAAAATGATAAATAGCCGATGTTTACCGGTTTAAACCAACAGTAAAGATGCTATTGGGGCCACTTACAGAGTGTGATAGCGGTATTTCATCAGGAAAACAAGTCAATTCATCGCAACGCCTAAGAGTCAACTTGGACCGATCTACACCAACAGTACGGATGCCGCTGTAGTTACTTGAAAAATGGGACAGTGGTGTATTTGTTCCAAAATAGGGTGGCCCGACAAGCATGACGAACGAACAATAGACAACCGAAACAATAGAAAAAACTCTACATCCGATCCGATCCCTCGTAGACTTTCTTCGATACAATTTTTTGAAATTCCTAGGCCTGACCGGGAGTCGAACCCAGCCACAGCCAGCATGGCGTTGCTTTGCAGCTGCATCTAAGGGAGGACATATCCTGTTTTCTTCGCTCATCCTAAATTCGATATTTCTGAGGACGATAGGATGCACAAGATGTCAAAGTTTGTTAAAAAAAATACATGGTTTGGCAAGAAATTTGCTCGTGTGGAAAGCAGAGCATTCGTTTCGTGACAACCGAGACAATCTATGGACAGGTGTACCTAGAAGAAAGCCTCCAAAAGCGTCTACTTCCTCTACTGAGGTTACTGCTTGAAAGATGTTCTGAAATACTACAAGGCTAAGGAGGTTAAATTCATGTCGTAGTATTTCAATCCCCGGAACGCACCGGAATTGCGGAAAGTTGAGAAGTAGTGGGTCATCATGAAGCAGGCGTCCAAACGTTGTACAAGATCTTGTGAGTAGTGTTAAAAGGATGCACAGTGGGCAAGAACTGATGAAAATTAAGGAAAACATCTGTAACTTTTGTCGCTTCTGAGCGCGGCTTGTAAACAAGGCCATTTGCACGTTGAAATTGTCTGGGAAATCGAATAGAACTGGTTTCAACCACCACGCGGATATCGTTGTGGAGTTAAATAGCTTATATGCCACACTTCACCACCACCACCATAATTTATAGACATCTTTGCACGGAGAGGCTCAAGATCAACAAAATAGTGCTAGTCTGATGTCAAATTTCCTGAAGAATCAAATACAAACTATTTCATCTACCGTACGGCTCTGTGAACAAATCTGGATTGGACTAATCCAATGTGAAATTTCCTGGAAGATCAAATAGAAGCTGTTTCAACTACCGCACTGCTCTGTGAACGAAGCATGGCTGGTTTCACTCCACCTCCCCTTATATTATTGAATAATTCATAGATATCTTTGCTCGGAGTCGCTGAAGATTAACAAAATAGGGCTACCCGAGCACCGAATATCTTGATAACTGGCCTTGGTATTTAAGAGCTCAGATTAAGAGGTAAAACACCTGAGGATAACACCATAAAATTGTTCCCACAATGTTATGCGCATACCAAATTGAGGTAAGACAATACCAAAATAGTACCTCTCAGGTATTTCCAGGTATCCAAAATAACAAGTTTTGTTACTCAAGAGATATTTTGCTTGCAATTCTTAGGTATTTTATTTAGGTATTTTACCTCCTAATCAAAGCTCTTTAATACCAAGGCCAGTTATCAAGATCAAAATTAGGTATTCATATGTTGTTGCCTTCTGCTCGGGATCTCTTATGCAGCGCTCTTAAATACCAAGGCCAGTTATCAAGTTAATCGTTCTTCCTTGGGTATTAATCCTTCAATTTCTAGTTTATTCATGTCCAAATATTCGAAGCAATAACGTTTGCATTATTTCTTGATTATAGCACCAACGGTTCCTTGTGAATCAATGTGAATCCAGAGACGCTATTTGGCTTCACTCCGGAGCGAAAAAATAAACATGTCAAAATGTTGGCTCAATGCAGAAAAAATATTTCCGTAATGGAGAAATCCAGGTAAGGCAAAAGTGAGGTTCAACTTCGTAGATTGAGTTCCTGAAAAATATTTTTTTCAAGCAAAGTACACTAAGGTTTTTGTTTGCACGGGGGATACGTTCCACTTTTAGTATGGAACCGTGTAGAAAAATATTAAATAGAGTTGATAAATTCACATGCTTAGACATTTTATAATGCTTAGATTTTGTTTGAATGCGTTACCTTTCCATTCAATGACCAAAATACAGTTTTTTAAAATTCTGAGTATTTACACAAAAAATTGTGAATTTTTTGAAAAACTGCCATAAGATTACTTTTGGCCCAAAACGTAAAATGTGATTTGAATAAGATAGATAAGTTGCTCCGTTCTGGAGTAATCGACGAAAACTACCTGTGTAGAAAAACACCGTGCAAAAAAAAACTTCAGTGTAATTGGTACAAAAAAGAGCAATAATAATATAAAGAGAAGAAAATCGTCGATATGTTGATTCTAACCGATTCCATACAGATTTAAAAATAGCCAAAAAAAATATTATCAGTTTCAGTTTAAGATACTAAGATGTTTTAAGTCAACTTCAAACAATTTTACTTGGATTTCTTCATACCTTTTTTGTTTTTGAATAAAGAAAAACATTTTTGTAATGCATTTGAACTCATGTCTCATGTCTAATCTCATGTCATCTTTCATGTCAAGTATTCTGTAAAATATAACTACAAAAAAATACCCAATTTTCAGTAAAATGTAACGATCAAAACTTGGTAATTGTTAACGTACA
>JASCZW010017638.1:0-16744 GCA_034211315.2 Aedes japonicus | reverse complement strand
CACATTTAGCTTATTGCCTTCGCTCAACTTATTGTTCTCAAGGACTGGTCAGTAAAGAAAATGGACACCTGTTTCTCAAAGGGAAATATTTATTTTCGTTTGTTTGCATTATATGAATGAAAATCAACTTAAATATGACAAAATTAACGTGAGTTTGAAAATTTGCTTCTCGTTTCTGAAGAACGCTCGTAATTTTCTCTTGATAGGGTATGGAACGGCTTAAGTACCCCGAGACCCTATTCCAAGCACGGGGTTAACGTTATCCTACAACGCTCTTTTTTTGCAGTATGGTGCTTCACTAGACGGAGCACCATACTGCAAAAAAATGCGCGTTATAGGTTAACGTTAACCCCGTGCTTGGAATAGGGTCCCGGGGTGCTTAAGTCGTTACCTACCCTATCTCCCATCAGATTCTATACAACTTTCTTCGCAACTTTTCGTTGTGACGCAGACCAAATTTCTTAAAACAGTCAACAAAGCCTTGCTTCTCTCTCCTTAAGATACCGCTTAATTATTGCCCAGTATCTTTCGATGAGACGCAGTTCAGGGCAGTTTGGGTAATTTCACATTTTTCGACAAAAACGACTTTTTCCTTCTTGAGCATCTTCAATGTAGCAGAAGCGCAGTGAGCAGATGCCAGATCTGGCCCAAAAATGAAGGATTCGTATGCTTTCGGTAGAAGCCGTTTTTTGATGCATTATTTCCTATCATTTTTACTGTTGATTGTGCCTGTTGTAAAATATGAAGAATTGTTCAAGCCACAGGACAAAATGACTTCCCGAGCAAAGGATTATACTAAATTGATAACAAATTCTAATACCAATCTATCATTGTTTGATAACTACATATGTTACATTGAGGCTGAATAACAACAATAATATAATCGTTGGGTATCACAATAAAAGCTTATTTTATTATAATTTTTTTTGAGTGTATCTAGCTGGAGCTGCGTGACAGCTTGGTTGTCTAGACTAGCCTATGTTGACCGCTTGAGCACTAATTTGAAGTTTTTAGTATTGGACCTTAGTATTTTTCAAAATTTCAGTTTAAATTTTCCCACGATGATGTTTTGTTATGCAGTCGTTAGATTGAAGCTCCAATTAATACCTTTAATAAAGTCCCCAGTGCTGAAGTCATCTCTGTACCGCATGCAGTATTAAATAGATTTCTAAAAAATATGTAAATTACCAAACAATAATTCTAAGGGATGACAATTCAGGCCTTTGATGTTATATGTTGACAACTAGTAGTACTGAAGTGAACCCAAAAGAAGTATTGCGACAAGAGTATACACAAAATTTATTATTCATGGAGATGGTGTGCCTATGTTGGCCACTTACAGCACTGAGGTATCTTCTAATAATACTTTCAAAAGTTTGAATTAGTATGTCATGAGCTTCCATTTTAAAGTGTGTTATAAGGGTCAGTCAGTCAGGTTGTTTTATGCCAACTTACTTTAGTTTTCCGATGATCCAGATTCAGGAGTACCATTCTAACATACATACCATCTTCTTTTCTATTACATGCGGCTCACGGTTTCCATGATACTCCCTAATTTGTTGAATTTGACTTGAAGGGCAGCATTCAACTCTTGAAACCCCGAATGAACATTCGTTGCCTCACGATACCTAAGTCGCGTGCAGGGCTTGAATTCCACCATTTGAATCTCACAACCGGTCACGGCCATGATTGTTGTGAAACCACATACAGAGAGTGAGTAACATAAAGATGAAACGAGAATGATTTTAGTATTAGTAGCATGCAGGGTTTATGTGGGATTATTGGTGATATTCTCAGACGGCTTATCGTTTCTCTGACAAAAAGTTTGAATCATTCTAAACTAACCATGAAGGAGAAAAAAGGGAAAAATACTGGTCTGAGCCCTATATTACAGCATACTCTACAGCTTAGGATCTAGTTGCTATCCCAAATATAAAATATTTCAAATAAGAACAAATTTGAAACTTTGAAAAGAACGGGTCTACCTTCAATCTAGTGGGTTTAATTTTTATTTGTTGTTCTTATCTATTTATTTATACTGTGGTATGAAGGATACAATCTCATCGCCTCGCATTACAACCACCTACAAACTTGAAATTAGACCGGGCGGGTTGATTTGCCGTGTTTGAACTCTTTGAACTTTGCAAACAAGGAGGTAACTAGAAAACAATAACCCTAGGATATTGTATATGATTCACCAAACACTGGTACTGATATAAACCACATGGAAAGGTTTATTCTACTGCTTCAAATGCTGTTTCCAAAGCGGGCAACGACGGCAGTAAAGTATTGTGGACCTGGAAGTGTTTTTGAGTCCTCCTTTACATAGGTCTCATCATCCATCAAAACGCATGCATCCGGACGCTGCAACAGACGCGAATACAATTTCCGGGCCCTTGTTGCTGCTCGCTGCTTCTGTTCTGCACTTTGTTTCGAGATTTTCTGCTTCTTGTAGGTCTTCAGGTGGTTTCGCCTCTTGAGACGCTGGATCATTCCGACACTCGTTCCTGTTTTTTTGGCCAAATCACGTATTGACATTGATTTGTTCTTCATGATTAGAGATACCACTTTCTGCTCCAGTTTCGGGTTGGAAGAACCGGGTTTTCTGCCTCTTCCTGGTAGCTGATCCAAAAAATAGTGTTTCCCAAACTTATTAATGATGGTTTTAACAGTCGCATGATGAATTCCAAACCGCTTCGCCAATTTTTACACTCACTTCTCACTAAGCCATGTGTCCAGAACCTTAATTTTCACTTCCTTTTCAATACGCGACATTTTGAAAACGCAGAATTTGAACCGCACAAACAAGTAAACAAAAGAAAGCTGACAGTTAAACGCACAGCATGCAGTGTTCAGAGCATAAAAAACCATCACAAATACATGCGAACAACGCAAATGAATGTGGATAGCTTATATTCGATACACTCCTTATCACAGTTTTCAAATCGAAGCAAGGAACGTCTTGTATCATCTTCTTCTTCTTTGTATTAGAGAAGGACTTTAAGCAATCATGTCATTCGTCTCTCCATGTACGTCTCGCATGCAGCTGAGAACGGTATAAAACGCACACTTAAGAAAAATTTGCCTTCAATCGTTTGGCAGCATTGATGCTGTGCGGAGCTGGTCGCTGGTGCTTCCTTTGTCCGGCAGCGGAGCTGGTCGCAGAGGCAGCTGGTGGTCACGTAGCAGATGGTGGTGGTAAGTATCAAACAGCGATCTTCGCGATGAGGTAAAATGGCGGATTATGGGGGCGCACTATCGATTCGGTTTGTGCAAGCCGCCATCTTACCTCATCGCGGCGATTGTTTCGCCGCGACTTCGAAAACGCTGCTGTTTGGGGGAAAGCGTCCTTGGGGCGAGCAGCAGTAGGTGGAAATAATCTGTCCTTTTGAGGACAATAAATTCAAATAAAAGAGTTGTTTATTAAAGAACTAATCTTAAATTTAGTTCGGTGCTCGATGGAGGACAAGCCGTCGCTAAAAATTCTACCCAGCTGGTTGGGGCAATCCATAAATTGATAATCTGTCCTTTTTTTTGCGGACAACCTGCCGGTTGCTTTGATTTATTTTCACCGAAAAATCCTACCAGATACAAATCCATCTTTGCTACTTTCAATTTAATATTCTCAGCTTGAGAGTTTGTTTGATTGGGATTTTCGTTTCAAATTGTCGATTGGCAGCCAATGGTATAAGCAAAACTTGTTTTCCCTTCGTCGCATACCTTAAACCACACAAATTCCCTATCACGGACACCATTTTCGATGTCGAACATGATGTTCCGAACCAACATTCTCTGTTAACTCCAATTAGTAGTGTGTTATAAACAGTTGTTCTGTTGTGTTAACGATTCGCGTTGGATAGAGTCCTACCTCTAGGAAGAAACACTTTTTGAGAAACAGATTCTTGCGCAGATTCAGGAAGCGCATAAAAAGCGAACATACGGGAAATCCTCCGAAACGACCATGCACCGATGCCGAGCAAGCTCGAAGTTATCGGGCGAAATTGAAAGCAGCAAGAGGTAATGCGTTGCCAACAACTAGTTGGGACGCTGGAGAAGGTCCTTCAACTCGAGGTAGGAAATTGATATTTATTAAATTTAAATCAATTTGACAGAGTGCATGTTATAATAGCAATTGAATATCTCTGTATGTTATCGCTCCCTGTCTTAATAAATTCCAACATAGTATTAATTGTTTTCTGGTGATGACATGCGCTGCATTCCTCAACACTTTATATATGTTTTTGCCAGGTCTCACAATCAAACAGATTAAATATTTTATTGCACACAACCTGGTGAAATACATCAGAAAAGATATGCCAGTTATTGTGACTGGCAATTTTAACATCTTTGTTCCAAAGTCAGAGAAACTTCCCTTCATTGATTTCATGAAGAAGTACCTTTATCTCGACTTGGCTTTAAACTGTGATCAAACAACTAGTCGTGTTGAAGATTCTGCCGCTTTAACCTTCGTTCATGACCTGCGTTTGCAATGCCAGCAATATTATGCAATTTTTCTTGAACCACCGTCCAACGATTTTGATTTTCGACGAATAAACATTTAGTAATGTCAAGCGATTATGATTATAAGAATGAGCAAAACTATCATTAATTTAATAATTTTATATTCCCTAACAGATATTCAACTATCTTCTAGGCTTTGAAGATAGTCCATCGTAAAACGTGCAACCGTGGCCATGTCATCATTTATACCAAAAGGCCCTTATCATGGCCACCAAAGAGTTATAAAAAGTGCACAAGAGAATTTTTCCACGCACTGACTTCATAAAACCAAACGGCCCTTTTCAGGGCCACCAAATAATATCTCAAGAGCGTGCAATAGAATTTTCTTACATACTGGCTTCAAAACGCTGGTGTAATGTCCCATAAGAGCCGCACCCCTCATATTGTGACCTAAACTGCTTCTATCGGTAAGGTAAGCGACCGGCACAATAATGAAACTTTTTTAACGCTAATAATAGCCACACAGAATTTCCCTGACATTATAATGCATCACTTGGTTTAACGTAGTCTACGTCGCTGTGGCCTCCGGATTTTGATTTCCCCCCAATCCAGCTTTCATGGCTGGCGACAAACGTTCACCGAAAACTTCGCCATGTACGTGCAAAATTTTGATTCGTCGCTTCTCTTCCTTCGTCGACAATTTGATAACTGAAGTGCTAATCTCAAAATCATAATAGAGGCATGATGCTACACGCACACATCTTCAAAATGAGGGGTCTGCAAAATTTTGTAATGCATGATGAAAGGAAATGCGTCAAGTATAAGTCGACCAAATTTTGATAGAAACACCCTTTATTAACATTCGATTTTGGGAATTTTATATACTCTGCGATCATTTCTCACGACCAAGTCAGATTCTCAACGTGAGTTGTCCAAATTGGTTCCTGTCTCTTGCGTTCTATCTCTGATAACTTTTGATTGAACGTGAGCATCAATACTTATGAAAATTTCACCACTAACTATACAACTTTCTGAATCAATGCGCTTTTAATGTATTCTCGTTACGGCTACTAAAAGAAGCGGCCAAATATTAAGTAGATTAAGCCTTAATGGCATGGCACTAAACATACTTAAGAAATAATACGATAGTTAATTTCAATATTGATTTTTTGAGTGGCATTGCAAATATTAAAACAATATTCAGCATGAGCGTGATTGACCTTTCGAGATTTCTACTTTATTATTGAATGAGACTAACAGAATTATAGATTCTAATGTAGCCAATGATACACAGTAATGATCAGCTGTTTAAACGTCATCTGGAAGCAACATTGGCGCATCAAAATCGTGCTTAAACTTTCTGGTACACCCTATAAGTAGGCTCATTGTGGCTGTGGTGTGGTTTGCTCTTATACGAAGATTCGTTACGCAATTATAAACGTAATTTTAACACAATTTTGTATTTTTGTGGATGTGAATTTAATCAAATTCAAATCATGTTATTAGAAACGATCTATATAAAAACTTTTCACACCCGAAAACAATTTCGATCATTTTTAAAGAATTTTCAAATGATGAAAACAACTTGTGGGTGCATTTGGTAATAGCCTCATTGCGGAGGCAGATCTCGCACCATCTTCCTTTTAGCTCCGTAATTCTTCCCTATTAACCTACAGCAAAAGTCATATTCTCGTCCCTCAATATGGAATACTGTTGCGTTCTCGGTGATTTCCCGAAGATTCATTAACACGTCATATAACCGTAATAAAGTCGCCCCCAACTTTCAAGTCAGCTAATTTAGCCTTCCATAAGCCTCAGCACACTCACCCATCACAGTTCCATCGAACGCGAGAAATCTCTGCTGAACCAATGAACACATTTCACCTCTGGCCCACCGTCTGATCTAATAGCCCAGCCCAGCCACTAGAGGGTGCGAGTGTGATAAAATAGGAGAGAAACTTGCAAGAGGTCACATCATCTTCGACTGCGGCGGCATCCTGTTGCTAATCCGTCCATATTGCTTCTCACTGAGCAACGACTAGTCCGACGTAACCCGGCGGCGGCGTGCTGAGGTCTTTGATCCTTACCCGATTGGCCATACGTGTATGCCACTTGCCTAAGCGACGCGATGTCTCGCTGTTCGTTTCTCAGAGGCGAACTTTCATCATAAAAATTCTTTTCGCACTAATCTTTCGTTGCTTTTTTTTTCCTCTATCCAAAGTCCAGAGTGTTGCGCTCCGGTGAATGTTCAGCAAAAGTCTGTTCAATCATTCACCTAAACGAATGGGATGGGTGTCCTCGGTCGAATCACGAGCCGCATCCAATCCATTTTTCGCACTTTGCCGAGCCTGCACCGAAGAAGAAACCACTGCTGTTATTAGGCCGAAGTGCAGATTTATGATCTAGGCAACGCACCTGAAGAGTAATAGATGCCGTACAGTCAGCTGAAGGATGCTTATGGTCTGAGAGAAGAGTGCTTTTTTGCAGAAGGTCATTAGGAGGGCCTGCACTGCAGAACTCGTTGGTGGTTTGCGAAATGTGGAATGGTGGTTGGAGGTGGTGGGGAAGATAACGTTGCAGTCATTTTCGGAAGCTTTGCCTGTTTCTAATGGATCGGTGTTTGGCGGATGCTTTATCGTTTGCTAAACGAAAGTGTTGGCGAGAAATCGTAAGTCTTCTTTTGTGATTCACGTAAGAAAAAAAAAGGAACGAATTGAGACAGACTTTTAGGGGATACGGCTCAAGATTCGAAACGGTAGCCTCAATTTGTTATTTTCAAAATGTAAAGTGTACTAAAAAGGCATGTAAATTTCCGTGCCCTGAGACCGACACATGAGCGGTTCCATATCATTTCAGCAACGAGTAATTTTCATATTTTTTGATTTGCATGAAACCTTGCATACAAGTTTTTGGGGAAGAAAAACGCCGTTTTGCATACTTGGTTCGCCATTTTGAATCTAGCCTTACTTATGAGAAGGGCCTATGAGAAAATGCACATGATATCTTCAAAAAGTTGTATCTCGAAACGGTTTGTCCGATTGGTTTGGTGTCTTCGGCGAAGTTTTGAGACAATTGTTGGTGCTATATGGAGAAAATATGCACGGTAAAAAAAGTTTGGTTTTGTGTTTTGAATTAAAATATAGATTTTCCCTTAAAAGTAACCTGTCAATAATTTTTAATTATTCTTATGTTATAGCTGACTTAAATGCTATCTAGTGCACAGTGAGTTGTTCATCGCCAAGAAATTCAATGTCAGTCAAAGCTAATTTTTTTTGGGCCAGTAAGCAATCAAACAGGACATTTGCATTGTGGCAATGTCACATAAAGTAGTTTTTCGACTGTATTGATCTATTCACTTACATATGGAATTCAAATGGTTCATTTTATTAATTAAAATCACTGTTAAGGGTGTCCTGCATCAAATAACATCGAGGAAAAACAGGTTGTAGAAAATTACATAGTTGATCGATCCGTCTCAAACTTTCAGACAATAAAGAATAACCCATAAGTATGCATTATAGCTCATAAGAAGCATTCTGGCATATTTGTTTCAGTCAACTTCAATATCATAACCATCTTATCCTTAACTCCACTAATTAGGTTCTGTACAACATCTGGCTGCAGCTTCTTCTGAACGGAAACTCATTTTTTCATC
This sequence comes from Aedes japonicus, assembly GCA_034211315.2. Lineage (NCBI taxonomy): Eukaryota > Metazoa > Arthropoda > Insecta > Diptera > Culicidae > Aedes > Aedes japonicus. The sequence continues at coordinate 8,628 of JASCZW010017638.1, read as the reverse complement.
ATGTCTTCCTCAGATTTGACCTCCTTGGGATGCTTCCAGCAGGCACTACTGCTTCATAATAGCCCAGTATTTTTCAATAACAACATTTGAATACTGGCACATAGCTAGATCCGGTCAGAATATCGTAGGATCCTCGTGTTGCTTCAACAGAGGAAGCAGACGATTCTGAAGACACTCCTTGTGGTAAGGAGTGTATCGAATATAAGCTATCCACATTCATTTGCGTTGTTCGCATGTATTTGTGATGGTTTTTTATGCTCTGAACACTGCATGCTGTGCGTTTGACTGTCAGCTTTCTTTTGTTTACTTGTTTGTGCGGTCCGAATTCTGCGTTTTCAAAATGTCGCGTATTGAAAAGGAAGTGAAAATTAAGGTTCTGGACACATGGCTAAGTGAGAAGAGTATTACTATGCGAAAATTGGCGAAGCGGTTTGGAATTCATCATGCGAGTGTTAAAACCATCATTAATAAGTTTGGGGAACACTATTCTTTGGATGAGCTACCAGGAAGAGGCAGAAAACCCGGTTCTTCCAACCCGAAACTGGATCAGAAAGTGGTATCTCTAATCATGAAGAACAAATCAATTTCAATACGTGATTTGGCTAAAAAGCAGAAACGAGTGTCGGAATAATCCAGCGTATCAAGAGGCGAAACCACCTGAAGACCTACAAGAAGCAGAAAATCTCTAAACAAAGTGCAGAACAGAAGAAACGAGCAGCAACAAGGGCACGGAAATTGTATTCGCGTCTTTTGAAGCGTCCGGATGCATGCGTTTTGATGGACGATGAGACCTATGTAAAGGAGGACTCAAAAACCCTTCCAGGTTCACAATACTTTACTGCCGTCGTTTGGGAGGATGTGAGCGATGCAGACAGGTCCATTCCAGTGGAGAAATTCGGTCGAAAGGTACTGGTATGGCAAGCAATATGTTCCTGTGGTTTGAAGTCAACCATTTTTTACACTACCGGAACTATAAATGCGGAAATCTATCAAACTGACTATCTCCAGAAGAGATTGTTGCCTTTATATAAGAAGCATAGTACACCTCCACTGTTTTGACCAAATTGCCCTCAGCTTCGACCCATCGAACGTTACTGGGCATTTGTGAAGAGGGTCTTCAAGAAGACTGGGAACATGCAGGAGTTCAAAAAAATTAGGGCTCAAGCGTCCAAAAAATGCGATGCAACACTTGTCCGGAACTTGATGAAGAGCATTCGATCCAAAGTTCGAAAATTTGTGAAGGAATAACTTAAATTTCATCCGGTCTTAATTTTGTTCAAGTTTAACCTCGTACAATAAAGGAGCAATTTTTTGTATGTATAAAATATCGGTTTTCAACTTAATTTGAAAGAAAGTTTGTGGAGAGCTTATTTTCGATACACTCCTTGGCTCGCCCCGTCTACAGTCCTGGTAGTCACGTACGGCGCAATCCGTTTGCATGATAAGTCAAACCATGTATTTCTTGGCAAACTCTGAAAGTTCCAGCTCCTTATATCCTCCGGAACATCAAACTTATACTGGGCGGTGATGTTCAGTATTCCCGGAAGCTTCACAGGAAGTCCGCCTTGACGTAAAGTCTCATCATCCATGAGAGAATTGGTGAATTCCCAAGTGCTTGCGCAAAATCAATTCGTGACATTGCTTTTCAGGTGACGCCATTTTTTTCAATTTTCGAAAAACTGACAGCGATAAAAATACAACAAAAAACAAAACACTCTAAACTACTCCTACCCTAATTTTCTAGAGAAAATTCTTTATGGGTAATTTTCTACAGCGTTTCCTCCGGGATTTGACGTGGAAGACAATCTAGTACCTTTGAGATTCACAGTGATTACACTGGTCGACAGAAATTTTTAGACCCAGAGCGCCAGTTTCCGTTAGCTTGGGTCCCAAAACCACCGAATATCGTTTTTGACCTCATGCGATTTACATTTTTGTTCACAATTTGGCATAAAAAATATCGATATATTTTAGAACCACTCAAATAACTGCCTCAGCTTAAATGTAAATGCTCCAAAAACATTTTCAAATTTCTCAGACCTTAACAAACAACTTTGAAGAAAAAAGTGTGTCGATCCGACTTTATCAGAAAAGGTTATGACCGTTGAAATGTAGCATATTTTAGCACAAAAACAACAAAGTACAGTTAACACCCCCGATATGCGCGAATTCCCTTGATGGGACTCTCAAATCATGTATGGGCATTGACCTTTGTTGTTTCATCAGAAACTATCTCGTGATCCTTAGTATATAGGAAGTTAACTCCTTAAGCAAAGTTGTTCAATAGATCAAGACCTCTAGGATGGTAAGCTTAAAAGTTCCGAGTTATCTCACTACGCGGCACTAGTGTGCATGTAAACTTACTTAATAACCGAAATCCTTGACTTATATCAAGTTGGCGTCTTGGACAAAGATGTTTGGTTGAATGAGGACTTAGGGATAAAGTTAACATTAGCTCAGAACTCATCCACTACGTGGCACTAGTTTACATGGGAACTGTGTGTATGACCTGTATTTTAAGATCTGGATGGTACATAAATTTACTGTTTTCAGGAAAGATAGTTTTAAAATTATAAACTTCCAGATGCTTGACCCAACAGTTCAGAATTATCTCACTCCGTGGCGCAAGTGTGTATGAGAACTAACTGTAAACTCTAGATCTCGAGGTTATTGACATATAGCAAGATAGCATCTTCAAAAAAAAAAAAAAAGGATCAGAGCTTTGTGTACACCACACAGTAGATCAAAATTCATCCGCTACGTGGCACTAGTGATCATGATAATTTTTTGTAATATCTTTATTTCTAGATCATTTATGAATTCGAGTAATCTTGGTCTTCCAGACGGTCGATTTCAAAGTTCACAGTTATTTCACTGCGTGGCACTGGTGAGCAATTTTATAAATGTTTATCGCTAGTGCACATAAGGGGCTCGCAACCCCAATAGGGGTATTTTTGGTACGTTCTTCTAACAACTTCGGGTTAGTCCTTCAGAGAAGTTCGTAACAAAGCTTCGGGTAAGTCCATCAGAGAAGTTCATGGCTGTGTGAACTTCACGGAAGTTCTTCAGAGAACTTAAGGAAAGTTCTTCAGAGAACTTTATGGAAGTTCTTCAGTGAACTTCAACGAAGCTTTTCAGAGAACTTCAGGGAAGTTCTGCTGAGAAATTCAAGATTTTTTTACAGAGAATTTCAGGGAAGTTCTTCAGAGTACTTTAAGAGAAATTTTTGACGAAACTTAGGATGAGTCCTTCAGAGAACCTCATTAAAGTTTTGCCGAGAACTTCAGAACAATTCTGCAAAAAACTACAGAGAAATTTTTAGAGGACTTCAGTGAAGTTTTGCTAAGAACTTCATGGTACTTCTTTTGAGCACTTAAGATATGTTTTACTGTCATTTTCAGGGAAGTCCAGAGAAATTCAGAGAGATTTTTCTTCAGGATACTTCAGGATAGTTCCAGAGAGAACTTCCGAGAATTTCTTCAGAGAAGTTCAGCAAAGTTCCTCAGAAAATTTCATAGAAATTTTTCAAAGAATTTCAGAGAAGTTTCGCAGAGAACTTCAGGGTAAACTTTCAGAGAACTTCAGGGAAGTTTTTCAGAGAACTTCATTGAAGTTTTCCAGGAACTTCGGGGATGTTCTTTAGAGAACTTTAGGGAGAAATTAGAAGAAAAATTAGTATTCTCCATTTAATTCCAACTACCTTTGCTTATCTTCGACAGATATGCGTATTTCGTCTACAATGTGCAGACTTCTTCAGTGTCTCGTACTAATAACTCGACTTAGTACGAGACATTGAAGAAGTCTGCACATTGTAGACGAAATAAGCGTATCTGTCGAAGATAAGCAAAGGTAGTTGGAATTAAATGGAGAATACTAATTTTTCTTCTAATTTCTAGTTACAGGCATTCCACTAAACAGCTCAAACCCTCTAGGATTCAACTTTAGGGAGTTTTTCAGAGAACTTCAGAGAAGTTTTTCCCTCTGAGGCACATCCCGGAAGTTCTTTGAAGAACTTGCCTGAAGAACTCTGCAGAACATCCCTGAAGTTCTCTGCAGAATATTCATGACGTTCAATGAAAAACTTCCCTGAAGTTGTCTGAAAAACTTTTCTGAAGTTCTCTGAAAGATTTCTCTGAAGTTCTCATCAGAACTTCCCTCTGGTGCATTTTCCGGATGTTCTTTGAAGAACTTACCTAAAGTTCTCTACAGAACTTCCATGAAGTTACATGAAAAACTTCCATAAAGTTCTCTGAAGAACTTCCATGAGCATACCTGAAGTTCTCTGGAGGATTTTTATGAAGTTCTCTGCAGAACTTCCATGAATTTTTCTGAAGGACTTACCTGAAATTTTGTGAAGATTTTCTCAAAAGGTCTCTGAAGAACTTCACTGAAGTTCTCTGAAAGTTTTCGCTGAAGTTCTGTGCAGAACTACTCTGAAGTTCACTGAAGAATTTCGCTGAAGTTCTCTGGAGAACTGTTATGAATTTCTCTGAAGGACTTACCTGAAGTTTTGTGAAGAACTTCTCTGAAGTGTTCTGAAGATCTTCCCTGGAGTTCTCTAAAGCACTTCCCTGAAGTTTTCTGCATAAATTCTATGAATTTCTCTGAAAGATTTACGCGAAGCTTTGTGAAGAATTTCTCTAAAGTTCTCTGCAAAACTTCCCTGAAGTTCGTTGTGAAAAAATCCTGTAGCTCTCGGCAGAACTTCCCTGAAGTTCTCTGCAAAACGTCCCTGATGTTCTCTAAAGAACCACCATGAAGTTCTCTGAAGAACTTTCCTGAAATTCTCTGAAAGCCTTTTCCGCAGTTTTCTGAGAAATTTCCCTGAAGTCACGGAGTGAGATAATTCTGAACTGTTGTGTAATATGTCATTTTCGATTATATTCATTAAAAAAATCAGTATCAGTCTAGATCAGGTCTCAAAATAGTCTAGGTCTCAAAATACAGGTCATACACGAAGTTCACATGTACACTAGTGCCACGTAGCGGACGAGCTCTGAACTAATATTAACCTTATCCTAAAGTCCTCAATCAACCAAACATCTTTGTCGAAGACACCAACTTGCTGTATGTCAAGGATCCCAAGATTTGAGTTATAAAGTGCACACTAGCGCCACGTAGTGAAATAATTTTGAACTTTTAAGTTTACCATCATGAAGGTCTTGGTCTACTGAACAACTTTGTTAATGAAACCACTTCCTATATTGAAGAATCGCGAGACATTTTCTGATGAAATAAGAAAGGTCAATGTCCATATATCATTTGAGGCCACCATCAAAGGAATTCGCGCATGTCAGGGAGTTTACTGTACTTCGCTGTTTTTCGTTAAAATATGCTGCCTTTCAACGGTCAACACTTTTTCTGGTGAAGTCGGATCGACACAATTTCTTCTGTAAAGTTGTTTGAGTGGTTTTCAAAATGTGTCAAAATTTCAATTTGTGATGCCAAATTGTGAAGAAAAATGATAATCGCATGAGGTCAAAATACGATATTCGGTGGATTTGGGACCCAAACTTACGGAGGCTGGCATGGAAAACTAGGTTTAAAAATCTCTGTCGCTCAAACAAAAAGTAAAAAGTCACTTTTTGCGTGACATAATTAATGGACGTTCCCTAAGGAGGAATTGTGACTGTTGGCGATAAATTTGGTGGCAATTTCGCCTCAGAGTACTTCAGGCAAATATTGCGGTAGAGGGGATGCATTTTAAATTGCCAGTTTTGGTGAGCTTTCTGGAAGTAAGCAATTGTATGTTAGAGAAAGATTTAATTCGTATGTTTCGTAAGTTCGAAGTATCTTAGATTTTTTTACCCTTCGTACATCAATAGAAGGGTATTAAGATCGCTTGAAAACTCGACTTTTTATCCGAGGCCCACAGGGCCGAGTGTCATATACCATTCGGCTCAGCTCGACGAACTGAGCACATGTCTGTGTGTATGTATGTGTGTGTATGTGTGTGTGTGTGCGTTAGTCACATCGGTTTCTCAGCCATCTGTGAACCGATTTCAGTTCTGTTGACGGCAAATGGAAGCTACAACATTCCAATAGAACGCTATTGATTTTTTTTCCATTCGAACATTTCATTACGAAGATATGAACGAAACAGTACATGACGGCCTATTATAATAGTAATCAAACAGTTTAGTCTCCGATTACGTAATGAGCTATTTGTGTATCGATTTTAGTTTTGTTGGTTTGATTTGTTTGATTTTGCCAAATCAAACCTATGAAATCTTCAAATAACTGGTCAAAATTTCATTGTGATTGGATAATCCTTCATGGCGATATGACCAAAACAATACCTGAGAGAACGAGAGCAACGAATTGTGAGATGAAAATATACTCGTTGCAGTTCAAAACCAAACAGTACCACTCACACCCATCGATGCCGCTTGCATTCTATTGTGTCAAATCTGGGGCATTGTATAGCACATACAGCGGACTAGCCACACTAAGCGACTCTATAGAATTCAGGATCGATTGGCTCGAGTGGTTTTTAATTGCAACGAGTATATTCGAAAATTACACAAAGTTTTCATTTACTTTAACTACACAATTTTGACGATTAAGTATTAAGTATTCATTAAGCATCTTGATTAAGTATTGATAATCAATATTCATTCTGTGGACAAAATCTACGAAATTTTTAATATTTGTGTAAATTATTCTTTTATATAATAGTTCGTTAAACACTATGATTGTCAATTTTTTAATCACTTCGATAAACAATATGTTCAGGATTGACAAATAGTTCATTTTATAAACTAAATGTTTGAATATTCCTGGATCTTCTTGGAATTTCTGATGAAAATAAGTATCCAGTACCATATTGGACACATTTGAGTTCGTAATTCTGGTGAAGTGTAAGAAGGGTTCAGTCTCACCATCGGTGGATCAATGCGGGTTTTTAAATATTATTATATATAATAACATATTCTACAGATTTTAGCCTACGCACTTTTCGGCAAAAACATGAATTGGTCAAAACTCTCTCTCTCTCTCTCTCTCTCTCTCTCTCTCTCTCTCTCTCTCTCTCTCTCTCACACACACACACACACATGCACACACTCACACACATGAATTGCCGATAATTAAGAAACGTTTCATGAATTGCCGAAATTTTGGAACATTACCGGAGGTTTGAGAAGCAGATTTAATCAGAATATCACATTTATTTTATAAAACATTCTAGACATCATAAAGACTTGAAAACTTGCTCAATTTACAAAATTTTTAGTAATGTGGTGTAATTTCTCTGAAATAGACAGCATTTCCAAGATATTGTTAAACTCTTGGAGAACTTTTAATAATTTCCAAGATTGTGATACGGTGGAAACTCTGAAAAAGATTCAAAAGTAGAACATTTTTTTATTTTCGTTCCGATTTGGTACGAAAAATTATCGAGTTGTAAGAAGCTTAAGTTATTCTTAAAACTTAAGTACCCTGAGCATCTGGACTTTTGGATAGTTTTTCGAGCTTTTGGGAAGATATCCGCACTTCTAGGAAGCTCCCTTAACTGATGGAAAAATTATTGAAATGTTTCCTACGGTTTTGAGAATGCTAAAAAAATCCATAGAAGTTTTCTGAATTTCTGGGACGTTCTCTGAAATTCTTGAAAATTCTCCAAACTTTGTGAAAGTTCTCTCTGGGAAGTTATTGGAAGATTCCAGGACTTTTGAGGAACTTCCTGAATTTTTGGAAAGTGCCCTGAGCATCTGGGAAGCTGTTTGAGCTTTTGGGAAAGTTCCTTGGTTTTTTTTTAAATTCTGAATTTCCAGGAAGTTCTCTGAACGTCTGAAATGTTTGCTGAACTTATGGAAAATTTCCTGATATTTGGGACAGTTCTCTGTTCTTTGTGGGCATTTCCTGAATTGGAAAGTTTTCTGAATTTCTGGGATATACTTAGAATTACAATAAAATCCCTTGAACTGAAAAAAAATCCTTAGAAGTTTCCTGAACTTCAGAGAAGTTCCCTATACTTCTTGAAAGTTTCATGATTACTGAAGAAGTCCTCTGGACTTCTAGAAAGATCCGCTTACTTTTGAAAAAAGCTTCATGAATTACTGTAAAGATCTCTGCTCTTGTGGGATGTTATTTTATTTTCTGGAAAGTTACCTGAACTTTTGGGAAGTTACCTGAAATTCTTGAAAGTTGGGTAGTTCTCTAAACTTCTGAGAAATACCCAAAAAATCTGAAAGGTTTTGTAAATTACTGGGAAGCTCCCTGAATTTCTCGAGAGTTGCATGAACTTCTAGGAAGAACTTTTGGGAAATTCCCAAAGCTCATGTGAAGCTCCCTGCTTTTATGGAAAATTCGATGAATTTCTGGGAAAAACCCTGAATTTTAGTGAAGTTGCTGAACTGCTGGGAAGAACCCTTATTTTCTGGCAATTTCCTTGGTTTTCTGGAAATTTCCCTGATTTTCTGGGATGTTCCCTAAAAATCAAGGAGAATTGCAACATCAAAGAATTGTGTCGTAAAATATCCAGAAACATCTCCCTTGGTATGCGGAAACGACAAAGAAAGGGCATGTCGTCGTAGCTTGGCGTGTCGCTAAGATAGTCGCTCAAACAACGTTTGTGAGTGACGTGCCATTTTCGATTATGTTGTTATGTTAAATGGTGTAAGCCCC
>JASCZW010017637.1:0-16745 GCA_034211315.2 Aedes japonicus | reverse complement strand
CACATCATCCTTTTCGAGTGGAACAGCCTGAACACAATTAGTACTTCGCGCAACAATGTAATACAATGATAATCACAGGTAAAAAAACGCTTCCGAGAGGAAATATAGTTCGAAAATCACAATGGTTCTGAACGAAATAAAAAAAAACCTCACATCTCTCCATCTGTACACCACGTGATGAGTGCATCTGAAATTATATACCAGTCACTCACGCGCGTGTTAGCTTCGTTCTTTGCTTCTGACCAGCAAATGGCCGTTTTCTACATTGCACAGGTTTTCTTTTTTCTCTCTCCACACACTGCAAACAATCAAAATCCTCGCTCTGAAGCGACTCTATATCGACTTCTCAACTGCTTATAATCATCAAGTCACTCGCAACAAAGCGGAGAAATACTCTAATTTAATCATTTATGTCCGCGTGGCACAATACTAACAGCACTAACAAACACTACTAAGCTGATATTAATTTTTTTTCTCCGGGTGCGGGAAAAACTACCGACAATCACAATTTTTTGGGAGGAATCGATTATAATCACCCCACCTTTCACAAAACATGTGGAGCTTTTATGATTTCACTGTTCGTTTAAGTTTAATTACGAATATATTTTTGATTTCATTTTTTTTGCGACAAGGACGCAGCAAAAACAAAACAGATCAGTTTCCAAGCACGGCTTGCTGCGATCCCTTGACGACAGGATTATTTATTGCATCAAAATTATACTGTGCTCTATAAAGCTATGTCCATTTAGAATCCGGAATAATAAAATCATCTGTATCTCGGTAACGGATTGACGTATAAATAATTTTAATGGATCAAAACAAAGGTTTCTTTGTGCTTTAAGGAAAAAAAATCAATACAAATTGTTTCTTTATGTTTCTGTCTACCTTAGATGAATATCTATGAAAATGCTAAAGTCATTTTCATTTTTCATTTTGCAGCAATTGATGGGGCAATAAGAGCGCAAGTCAGTCCAAAGCCGATGGTGAAGAAGGGGTAATGGCGAACTAGTCTATTCAGACCACATGAACTCCATGGGAAGGAACAGGGATAGGTTAGGGTACGTGGTTAAGGTAGGGCGTTTTGGACCGTTTCAAAATGCTACAAAAAGAAAATGCGACTTACAGACTTCTTCAGTTTCAAGTGCTCGACTACTTGACACTGAAGAAGTCTGTAACTCGCTGACAAAAAAGGCCTATCTGTCAGAAGACAAGCCTTCTCCAGTGGAATTTAAATGAACTTGCTCGCGTCTACTAGTGATTACTTGAAAAAAGTGTTTCAATGTTTCATTTTTTATTTTAAAAAGTGATCAAATGAAGTGCTGATTTGAAATTATTCCTGTTTCAGAATTCTACTAACACGCTCAATAAGATTTTTTTTTATAATTGTGTTTTCAAAAAAGAAAAAAGAAAAGTTAAAGTGATCATAAAACTGTTAACTTTCAATTCTGCATTACAATGATATACGGCAAATCCCGAAAAGATAGAAAAAGCCATTTCCTGTAGTTCGTATCAATGTGACCAGGCTATTTGAGATGCCACTGTAAGTTTCATGTTGTTTTTACGCTGCAAGTTGCTATATCAAAGTAACATCTCTCTACACACTTAGAAAATTTTACAGTATTCGGTAATTTTTTACCGAACTTTCAACAGCTGAACAGTTCGGTAATCCGATTTACCGCATTTCGGTAAAATTTGACAAGTTCCGGTAATTTTTTTACCGGAATACTGTAAAAATTCACCGAAATCCGGTAAATCGGATTACCGAACGTTCAGCTGTTGAAAGTTCGGTAAAAAATTACCGAATACTGTAAAATTTTCTAAGTGTGTATGATTTGCTATAATTTGAAAGTCGACTGTCGTATACCGCGCATATTTAAATTATAATTTATATTAGAATTAGAATTAGCATAGCAATTTAGGTATTTTATTTTATTTTAGTTAATGACAATCAATGAATAAACAACAATGAAAGAATTGCCACGCCAATGAAAACTGCATCTTCTGTTGTGTCCCTTAAATACTTAATGTCAGGCGTGTACAAACTGTTTCTAGCCTCGTCTAAGCGTAAATTGCGGCAAAGCCCGCCGGTAGCACACCTCTTTCATTCTGAACAAATACACCTATGACAAACTCCAGTGAGTTCCTAAACGGGCCCACCACATCCCAAAAAACCACAATACTTATGGCCACGGTCTAGAAGTCCACTGCATAGGAAATTATATGACACCGTGCAAACTACCACCTCAAATTGAATATTAAAAGTTTTCAAAATTGAATAAATCTATCTATGATTAAATTTTTAGTGACTTGCGACCCAACCCGCCAATATCACACTCAACTTTATTGCCTGTATACATGCGTGCTACGACGCGGCTATTAAATAGAGAGAGGAGCGAGTGTGATATTATCACTTCTTTGTGTAGCTGGACCTTTGGCTCTCCCATGCATGGTTCATTAGAGTAGAAGGTCATTCAATGACATGACCTAGCGACATCTATCATAAATCAGCTATCTCCAATGATTCATTAACATGAGATTACGCCCTCCCACCAGCGTCCAGGTACAAAATCCAGCCATGAAGAGGGGAATATCTATGAAAATGCTAAAGTCATATAGAATCTAAGAACCACTAATTTCAATCCACTTCATATTGGATATAACAATAGTCTTTAGGTTTAATAATAAATTTAAGAAAATTAAGAGTAGCAAGGCATCACATGCCTGTAACTGTAAATATTCCATTCAGTTCTTTTTCGTGTGCTGTAGTCTTTGCTGTTCTATTCATTAGAACTCGTATTGTCTTCATCATTCAATTCAACACGCACCTAGTGTTGTTTGAGTGAACCACTTATTCGCTCAAGGGTTTATGGTAATAGCGCCGCGGGCCGGGTTGCTGGTTTTGTGGTCGTGGCAACATTCCCTTCCCCGTGAGGATGAGTGGTACCTTCAACCTCACTCCGTTCAGCTACGTCTAGCACAGTCAATTTAGAAACCGGTCGTCCAAATAGTCCAGCAGGTGCTTGTACCAACGCCTGCATAGCTCTGCCGTCTCTGCCAATTGTAACTTCCAGAACTCGTCCCCGTTCCCATCCGTTCCTTCTGCTTTCGTCAATAACGATCACGAAATTTCCACTTTGAACCGACTTTGTCTCACTTACCCATTTTGTACGCGTAGTTAACGTCGGTAGGTACTGTCTAACCCACTACCTCCAGAAATGATCTGCTGAATCAAGTCCCAAGATGTACGGATAGGTTCGGTTTCTGCTTTTCTCACCACCCGTTGCTTGACTCCAGTTGGGCTTCCCCTTATAAAGTGATTTGGGGTGAACGCCTCTTGCTCCTATGGTAGACAAATGGTAGATAAATGAGCGGTCGAGAGTGTACGATCGCTTCAGCCTCGATCACTATCGTTTGTAGTCCATCATCGTCGAGTTTTGGATGTTGGGATAGGCTATCGCTGTATCTTGTTCGATATGCTGGATTTGAGCTCGTAGCTCTCGATCTGCTCCAGACAATTTTCGTCCATTGTCTGAGTATATTTCGAGTGGAGCTCCTATTCAGCAGACAAAACGACGTATACATGATATACACGACTTCGTTGACAAATTGTAAGCGACTTCTACGTTCACTGCACGTATTGTTAGGTACGTTATCAAGCAAATCCATCGTTTAACTGCTGATCGACCAACCTTCACCAGGATAGAACCGAAGTAATCGACACCAATATAAAAAAACGGACAAACATTTGAAGACAGACGTGTAGCCGGGAGAAGACCCATCCTAGGCACCGTTAGTTGAGCTTTCATTATCTTGCACCATTGACATATCTCAGCTACCTTTCGAGCGACCGTTCGTAGTTGGGAAACATAGAATCGTTGACGTTCTTTGTTCACCACTATTACGGAATTACCATGCAGACATTTTTCATTGTAGCTGGCTACGATGAGATTGGTAATATGGTGATTTTTGGGTAAGATCACGGGAAAGTTCACGTCTTCAGAAACTGGTTTCGCTGCAGTTATCCGACGATCGACTCGAAGAACTCATTGTGTATCGATAATTGGTGAGAACCTAACCTCTTCAACTTCATTCGTTTATCAGCTGGTGACGTTTAATTTTTCGTAAGTATTATTACCTCATCCGGATAAACCTCCGATTGTTCAAGTTTCCAGAGTAAAACCTTTGCAGTTTGCTGCTCTTGTTGCGCTAAGCTTGTCCCGATTTTTTTTAGCGTCGGATTTCTAGGTAGTAGTAGAAAAGGTTGACCATTAAACCAGCGACCATATTGTGTGAGACAAGGCCGTTCGGTTCACTTTGAGGCATCATCAGCAACATTCAGCTTACTCAGAACATACCTACCTTCAATCCTTTACGTTGGTTGCTGAAAGAATTTCTCCGACGCGACTGGCTCCATTGGTTTCTACCTTCGATGTTCACATCGGATCCACGCCAACGTTACTTCGAAGTCTCCGATAAATGCAACGCTTGAACAGAACTGTGTAACTTTCCCGCATAAACGAGAGAAACCGAGTCTCAATGACTGCTGCCATTAGCTCCAATCGAGATATAGGGTATGTGTCCCTTGACTCAGACTAATATGCATCAATCGATTACATTTTTCATTGTAACTCATAAAGTATTTGAGCTGGAAACAAAATTTACCTAGTTGTACACTTCCTAAAATTTGTTTAATAAGCCATCTGGTAGTATGTTTCACGAAAAGCTATACAACTCGTTTTATCTAGTCAGAAACATTCGAAGGATATGGATGTTATGTCGGTCTATGCGTATCAAATTGGGTCTAATCATGAATGCAAGTTCGTCCCATTCGATTGATTTTTTTTATAAAATGCAATCTTCGTTTGGGTTTCTTCCTGATTTCTGATTCAAGGCGTTCCCAGCTGTATTCGCTCTACCCAACAAACAATTTCACAAATCTAACTATACTTAAACTGCTTAGATACACTTAAGTGATTTTTACATATGATTTAGCGGTCATTCGACAATCAAAACATTATAATTCACTCTACACAGATTTTGTTCATAAAATTTGTGTTAAGATGAGCCAGATGAACAACTTTCAACCGGAACTCAGACATTTGTATTGAAAATGTTACCAATAACAACATTTTTACCACGCTTTCCATACAACAGGCCATAGTTGGGAACATAGAAAAAATGTGTCCCTTACATTGGGTCTACCGATTGCTTGTTAAATCATTGTTATTTTACCAATGACCTGTTAGTTTATAACATGTGACTATTTTCTGTACATCTTGGCAGCATTATTCGGTTTATAGGTTTAAATTCGGCAAATTTAGATCATTCGAAGATCGTATAGATAATCTGTTCAGCTTAACCAGTAAAGTCATAGTGCCTAAAAAGTCAAGAAAATCGAAAACTACGTGGAAGTGAACTACTATAAATTGATTGATTATGTCTCAATTGCTTTGAAATAAATTGGTCATGCTGATAGCAACATGATTTTGTTGTTTATCGAATGAATAATGACATATTTGGTACATAGGCCGAATGAAGGAGCCTAACATTACATCCCGTTACCCTAGAAAAGATTAAATAGAGCGACCTTTGTTTTCGCCGACACCAGAGCACATTTCACCTTTCCGTCCGAGTTCACTACCCGGAAAAACACAACTGCAAAATACGCTGTCGCACTTGAATCGACAAGTACGTCTGCCTCCCAAGAATGGGAAAAATCGGTTCACTTAGCGCGAATTTTCACTCACACGCAGAAACATTCAGAAGTGAGCGTTACCACGTTTAAATTATTCCGATTCTGTTCATTAGTATTCTGCTTTCATTCTATTCGTAGAAAACAGAATTGAGCGAAACTTGCAGCTGATCGTACAGCGAATGAATCGGACGGTAGCAGTGTGGACGTTTTCTCATTGCCTATTTCTTTCCCGCTCAATCATTAACGATTGCATTCAGTTGGATTTAGCTGAGCGAGATTGATTGAATCACACTCATTTCTTCAAATCACACCTTAAACATCATTTAACGTTTCAAATAATGATCTTACATGATGTTTAGCAATCTAATGCAACATAAAAAACATTAAGCGTCATTTTAAACCGTATCTCTGCTCTGATTCTTCCAGCTGATTGCATTTACTGAGTCAAAATATTCTCATTCGGTGTATTCTAATGGCAGCATAATTAATCATCAATTAAAAGAGAGATTTGAGCAATAAAAAATGAAAAAAGTGCCACTAAATTATTAAGGCCTGTGCCAACAAATAATGTGTGATCAGCATTAAAAAATTAGGAATGAGCAATAAAAGATGAGAAAAGATCTTCGGATAATCTAATTGTGACCGGTAAATCTGTCAAATAAAGCAACAGCTATTAGTATATGTGCAATTAAATATGGCAGTATTTCCGCCAAATTATGTAATTTGAGCACTAAACTATTCGCATATGTCTTTCAATTTTATTGGATTTTCCCATAAAAACAGTAAAATGAGCAATGGATATTTATATGGTTATTTATTTATCCATTGCTCATTTTACTGTTTTTATGGAAAATCAATAAAATTGAAGATCATGTGCAAATAGTTTAGTGCTCAAATCATAATGTTGGCGGAAATACTACCGTATTTAATTGCGCATATACTAATAGCTGTTGCTTTATTTGATAGTTTACCGATCTAGTTAGATTATCGAGATCTTTTCTCATCTTTATTGCTCATTCTAATTTTTATTAGCTGATCACACTGTGTTGGTGCAACCTTAATATTTAGTGGCACTTTTTCATTTTTGGTGCTTTCTGAATTACTAAGTGCAGGTAAATATTTTAGTCGTATTCAAATCACTTGCGTTCAGTGGCAAAGCATTCATTCAATATAATGTCTAGCTGATTTTTTTTCCGCATGATTCTGTTTTGCTCGTTTATTCTTTCTACGATGTTCGTTTTCGAGAATTCGTGTAGAATCGTTTGTTCGGAAACGTCACGTGAGTGAATGAGTTTTCCCATGCTTGCTGCCTCCAACGAGTTATACATATAATAAATAGGCACTTGATGTTAATGTGTTCGTCCCATTTGATTTCACTTCCCAAATATCTTGAATCATGACTTTCCCGTCCACAAAGACGCAGACTAGTGACTCATGACACACGTCAATTTGAAAGGAATCGCCAAATGTCAATAAGCATTTAGCAAAAAGCAAATCTGTCAGTATTGTAGACGCTCTGTGGCATATAATTCCACGTCAAAACATCGTGTCAATATCAGGTGGCATGTGGCGAACGACGGAATGATATTTTGACATGCTAGCAGATGCCGCAACTTCACCACATCAGTGGGCACTTCGACTAAGTGAACTACGTAGCGTTAGTGAAGCAATAGTTGCTTACGCTGGCGCTTGCTAGCGCTTTGAAAATTTACACAAAGTTATCGATTAATTTTGCTCTTGCTTAAACTGTGAAACCTGGATATTTAGAGGTAGAGGCCGTCTGGGATTACTCACCTTATGCGGAAACGTTCGTTCGCGGTAACAGTCGGAATGTTAAAGAGGACGAGTGACGGTGTCGAGTGATGTGGTGCTCGGTGTGGGCTATTGCCATGGTTACCCGGATGGTTGTCCAGGCTCCTACGATCTTTCCGATGTATGAGCATTGCCGATTCACATCCCTAATCATAGGGTGACCACGAGCCCTACACATAAACGTCTGTCTATGCTTTAACAAACAACTTTGCACAAGAAAAAGTGTCGATCCGACTTCACTAAAAAAATTTATGACCGTTGAAAGGCAGCAAATTTTAGCAAAAAAAACAGCATAGTAAAGTTAACCCGGATTCCCTTGATGATGGTTTTAACATGAGTTCAGAATTCGTCCACCACGTGGCACAAGTTTACATGTAAACCCTGAGTATTACCTGAATATTGAGGTCTATGTAGATCGTGTATAAATTTACTGTTGTGAAATTACATATGAGTTTCCAGACGCTCCACTCAACAGTTCAGAATTATCTCACACAGTGGCTGTAGTGCGCTTGTAAACTTACTATATAATCTGGATCTCGAGATTATTGAAATATAGCAGGATGGTATCTTCGAAAAAGATATGAGTGGTCACGGCTATTTGAATGGTGTACACATTAGATCAGAATGTGTACACCGCTACGTGGCGTTAGTGTTCATGTGAACTTTTTTGTTATATGTGTATTTTGATATTCTAGATTTAGATCATGTATGAATTGATTATTTTCAGGAAAATTATTTTTGCAACCACCTTCCAGGCGGTCGACTTCATAGTTCAGAATTATTTCACTGCGTGGCACAGGCAGACCATCCTGTGAACTTTGTGATGAATGTTAGTTAGAGAAATTCTGCAGAGTTGCAGAGTGCAGAGAACTTATGGGAAGTTCTGCAGAGAACTTCAGGAAAGTTCTGAATAGAACTTCAGGGAAGTTCTCCAGAAAATTTCAGGTAAGCTCTGAAGAGAACTCCTGGGTAGTTTGGCAAAGAACTTCAGGAAAGTTCTTCAGAGAACTTCAGGGAAGTTTTTAAGAGAACTTAAATTCTGTAGAGAACTTAAGAGAAGTTCTGTAGAGAAGTTAAGGAAACTTCTCCAGAGAGCTTAATGGAAATTCTGCAGAGAACTTTAGTTATATGAGTGATTCTCAAAATATTTCAAAACTTTAATTTTTTAAGCCAATTTGTGAAGAGATTTGCAAATTGAATGCAGTCAAAATACGATTTTCGGTGGTTTTGTGACCCAAGCTAACGGAAACTGGCCTGGAGCTCTGGGTCTAAAAATTTCTGTTGACCAGTGTAATTGATTTCAATTATCTGCTAACATGTGTTACAAATATGACGCTAGTATTGCTGGCTAATGAATTGTCACACAATATTTGTAAATTGTGTCAAAATTTTTAAAGAAGGTCCATCAAACATGGACCATAGCACATTTGTCCTGTTAAGGATGACAAATTTGATTTTCCCAGCGAAGAGTTTTATTGAATGTAATTTATCTAACATACCGTTCCAAATTCTGGTCCATTGGCAATATATTAATTTATTTGTCGTCAATCGAGTTTGTAGATCATTTTGTTACATTGTTTATCTTATACGCTAAATTATTTAACTTCAAATTTTTGTTAATTAGAATGCATGAACAAATCATACTAACTATAAAGAATTCCTAGCTAATACTGCGCGCGGATATATTGCTTTAATTTTCTTTTTTAAAATCAAAATAATTGCAATATTCATTGTAAGTGGTTATCATATTGGTCCTTTACCATTTATTTATTTTGTCAATGATGTTGAACGTAACGTTGAACGTAATGTTGAACGTAAAAAAATACATCTCAGTCTCATTCACTAAAAAGCGCAATTTAAGGCAAGACACAATCACTATAGGTAAACAAACTGTTGAAAGATTCAATCATACTTGATTCCGAGCTCACTTTTGTAGAACACTATAATAATTTAATTTACAAGGCAAGTAATATGCTTGGGCTCTTTAAAAGGTTTAGTTTTCATTGCAATGATCCGTGTACAATAAAAACATTGTATTTAACATATGCTAGGCCCCTTCTTGAGTACTGCAGGTGGTTTGGGACCCATATCAGAATACACATAAATACCGTATTGAGTCAGTGCAGAAACAGTTTTTATTGTATGCTTTGCGTAAGATAAGATGGAACTCTATTCGGTTACCTTCTTATGAATATCGATGTATGTTAATTAAAATAGATGATCTTAAAAAACGACGAGAGTTTTCTATTCTATCATTTATAAACGATGTTATTGGGCAAAGAGTAAATGACGCAGAAATGTAAGAGAAGCTCATCTTCTGTGCTCCCACCCGTTACTTGAGAAGCAGGAATTATTTCTACATAAACAATCAAAGAACCAAGTATGCCCAAAATGGACCCATGAATAAGATGATGTCTTGCTTTAACAAATACTGCGCCACAATTGATATAACAATGAATGAAAATCAACTAAAATAAGTAATTTTCTCTCTTTATCAGTAGTAATAGAATTAAGGCAAGAATGTAAAACTGGTCTACAAATATTATTGATGAAAATAAAATTAAAAACATATTTATAAATGAAACCATCGAAAATTTTCGACGCTCTTTCAGTGTTTGAATGTTGATAAGCATGCACCGAGCTTCATACGATAGTAGAGGAAGTACAGTCAAACCTTACTGACGAAGTGCGTATAATAAGAACTATTTTTGCACAGATTCTATTTTATTTTCATGTGTAATTGAAAATGGGGACCAAGGTTTGCTACAATCTTCTATATATATAAAAATGAAATGCTGTCCGTTCGTGACGGCATAACTCACGATGGATTTATTTGATTTCTTTTTTATTTGATTCTTCTTGGTTCTCAACAGGTTTATATGTAGAAAAAATTGGAAAATTTTACTAGAAAATGAGAAAAAATCATAAAAATCAAATTGTAATTTTGTTTGGGAATATCATAATATGCTAGACAGCAAGACCATCTTTCGATTTGTAAGGACAAACCGGTGGAAACTATTATAATGGCTTCGCAATTAACTAAAAAAAAAGAACGAGAGAGAAGAGAATCACTGATTGTTACTTAGGACCTTTCTAGAAGATGTACAAAAAATAATAATACACAAGAGTCGCTTATTTCACATTTTTTTCACGGGGTTGTCGGAATTGGACGCGGTTTTCGTCATTCAAACTAATAGATAACGTTCGCTTATATTTGACCATAATCGCGTTTCAAACCTAACTTTTCTCGTTTTTTGCAAAGTTTTTGTAAATTACGGGTTTTTACGTGGATTTAGGAATTTCCTCGATTTTATTAAGTAGTTTCTTTCCATCGCACTCACTCCTGTGAAAAAAAGTAACTTCAGTGTATACGATTTATAGCGTGTAGATGCACGTATAAACTGAAACGTTTGTATTGGTGACACCTCGCAGCGCGATGTAAATTCTAGATCAACAATATAATAGGGCCTATCAACATTTGTAACCAAATATTCCTGAGCCTTTTTCTCTTAAGCCATAAGCCACCCACGCAAATCAATACCATAATAATGTAGGGAAAAGTTTCTCTACACGATGATGCTATAGATTGCGTGTGTGGCCTATGGCTTGCGAGAAAAAAGGCTCAAAAGTATATGTTTACAAATGTTGATTAACCCTATTCTATTGTTGGCCAAGAATTGGAATGAAGGTCAATGGAAAGTGAAGGTATTAGTTTATGTCTTTTGTGTTGAACTGACAGATGTGTAATTACGGTTTTGTTTACATTAGTATCGTTCGCTGTGTGATAAATAGTGTATCAGGAAGGTGAAATCGACGATATAACTAGAATTTAAAAAAACACAAACTAAGTTCGATTTCAGTGAATTTCAATTAGTATTGTTGTACAATGCCTCCAACTAGACAGAATAATATCGGTCGGCTGCTAGCTCAGTAAACTCTCGAATGAGACAAAGCGACGATCAGCGTGCAACTTAATCTGAATTGGATCGACAACGGATTTCACGGGCTCGAATAATGTTGAGTGAAGAAAAAAGAGCAGCTCAAAATACAAGCGATGGAGTTAGAAAGAAGCGTAATCGGCATGTATCAGAAAGATCTGGCAACAATCGTGCCCAACATAACCTTATAAAACAATTACGAAGGCAAGCCTACATTCCACAAAATCTTGATGAAATGCGAATATATCAGTCGCCATTGGATCAATGAGTGTCGTTTTTTTATCATTTTAATACATTGAAATTCCCAAATGAAACACCAGAGCCTTTGCGCTCATTTGTGTCGGGATCAGGAAGTGGTTCTAAACATTTGCTGCAGAACATCCAGAGTTAAAATGGTTGTTTTCAAATTACTTCTTTTGGCGCAACTCACATAATAATATTTAAAAGTTTTCTTGGACATTGAACCTTAAGGATTCAAAGGGTTTAAAAATAAGTAAATTATGAAATTGTGAAAGCGTCTATGGTCAAGTTTACCAAAATGCGAATTCAATGTTGCCACCGACGGGCGCAGACCATCAATTTCTACAGATTTATTTCAAGCGAGATTAACTCAGCAACATTATTCCACCATGAAGCGAGACATTGTACAACAATTGCAAGCGATGCTTCATGATCCTAATAGATTGGTTCAAATGTTCAAGACTACTCTAGATCGAATGCTTGCGATTCGAGCTAATACCATAGACTAACTCTAAGATCAGTAGGTCCCGAACAAATACGATTTTTTGCTTGGCTCAGTCAGTACTAGCACATCGGTCTCAAGCTTAATAATATGCCCCTAATAATGAACTCACACGAACACACTCTCAAATATTCTGTCAAAAGAACACAGCAAATCAAAACAAAGGCGCAAATTTGTACATCAAGGTGGTAGCTTTAAGGAGTACCTCAGACCAAGGGGTTCTCCAACAGTGAACCAATTTCAAATCGCAAGTTGCATATTGATTGTTGCTAATACCTTCTTCATTTTTCCAATAAGTAGTTGAATTGTAAGCAGGACAACGTCTGCCGGGTCAGCTAGTATTTAAATATTTATCTGAAATAAGCAACGTAAAGTGTTTTTATTGTGTATGAATCACGGAAATTAAAACAAGACAGTTTAAAAAAGCCTAGCATATAACTGGCTCGGTTTATAATTGTGTGTACGATCTCAAACAGCACACTACATGCTTGCTGTAGTGTGGATAGCGCCAAACATGCGTCCCCCAGAAGCGTGTATTGTTTTTACCCATTTGAGAGCGGCTAGCAGGCAAACCGCCTCATGCTATTATTGTAGCTAAAGTAGGCAGCGTGGAAGATCACTGTCGGCGCGCCGTATCTATGCACCATTAGGCTGATGCAAAATTCGAAATATTTGCTCCCCTAAGCTTAATCGACGCCAATTTGGGTCCTGATAGTCCCCAAAAAATTTTAACACATTTGGTTGTAATTTGGCTTTGCACACGTTATTCAAAGTTTGTATGGGAATTAGTATGAAGAATCTCAAACTTACATTTCCAGATCCCTAACATCTTGATATTATGTCCATAAACCAAATCTTATATACATTCATATAGTGTAAGTTGTCAACTATCAAAATGCCGAAGATACCTGACATGTAAATTTTATACAAAAATAGTTATTCAACAAATATAATAATAAGAAGTAAAAATATGTAATGTATATAAAAAATAAAAATATAAAATATATAAAATATATATAATAATATAAATAAAATAAAATGCATAAAATATATGAATATAAAATATAAAAAACATAAAAATAATAAGAAAACAAAAATAAGAATAAAACATCATACCTAAAGTGTGTATTTTATGTTTTATTGAATAACTATTTTTGTATAAATTTACATGTCAGGTTCTTTGGCATTTTGATAGTTGACAACTTACACTATATGAATGTATATAAGATTTGGTTTAAGGACATAATATCAAGATGTTAGGGATCTGGAAATGTAAGTTTGAGATTCTTATTACTAATTCCCATACAAACTTTGAATAGCGTGTGCAAAGCCAAATTAAAACCAAATGTGTTAAAATTTTTTGGGGACTATCAGGACCCAAATTGGCGTCGATTAAGCTTAGGGGAGCAAATATTTCAAATTTTGCATCAGCCTAATGCACCATTGTAATGATGCGGTGCGCACAGCACTATTGATCCGTACTATGTGTCCCCTATAACAGGGACATATTGATGTATATAGTTTAGTGGTGTTCTAATGGTATTTTAGTAGTGTTTCCGTCGTCCTGTACCCACGGTGGTAATAAATTAACACCGACAGAGTAGTCTGGTCTGTTTTATTCGTTTGTCATCGTCGTTTCTCAATGAGTAAAGAATCACAGCGTAGTGCCTGGTCATGCCCTGGACGAAACATTGTGTTATAAATGAAATTTGTGAGTTTAACATAATACCTAAGTCCCTGAATCTATCACACCATTCAATATTATGATTTCCTAATGTAATTACTCAGTTATTTACGTCTCGTTTTCTTGTAAACGTAAGCAAGTTTCCTTTTTTTGCAGTTAGTTTTAGGAGGCTTTTGTTACACCATGTGTGGAATATTTGTATCTCATATTTGAATATGTCACAGCCATCACCTTGTTTATTTCCAAAACAAATTTCATGTCGTCAGTATAAATTAAAAATATTAGTTTCTCAAGTACGAAAGCCAAGTCATTCACAGATATATTAAATAGAAGCGGTCCTTAATGAGAGCTTTGTGAAACTTCCGAACCAACATGAATAGGAGTCGATTTTTTTTTCTTACAATGTGTTCACGACTGGTCAGATATGGTTCAAGCCATTTGATGAGTTTAGGCTGTGTTTGTTATTTAAAAAGAAGCATGGGTATGTTGACGTTCACTACCGGTTGGAAATTCAGAATGCAAACCAAAGTATTCACGATCGCGATCTGGCTCTGAATTTGTTGTGTAGTTTTTTTTTTTGAAAAATGTTCGCAAATAAATTGCATATCTCTTCCGAGTTATCAATCAGCGGTAGTCGAAATAGTTTCAGCTTTCTCTTCGTCACACACTTTAAGTATTGTGGACATCTTTAAACACAGCTTTGAACTTAAACGGTCTATATCCAATCTTATCTCTAGAGCATAAGCTTATGGCAAGAGCAGCATAGAAAATAGAAATTTTACAAATGGTGATCTTCGCGAAATATTTAAAAAAAAAAAGATTTTAACATTAATTAGACAAAGCTGCGAAGCCCTATGTCATCTTTGCGTACAACCCTAGTGGGCGGTCCCTTGTAGTTTTTCTACTGACTTCTTGCAACATCAATTAAGGTATTGGGAATCCTGAACAGATTTAAAGTTCTATATGAAGTAAAATGTATTAAAAAGGATTTTTTAAATAACAAAAGATGTTAGCTGCAAAACGAACATCAAGGTCCGTTCAGTTTATTTCCAATTTCAAATCGGATCATTTGAACCCGCTAGCTAGTCCTGCTTTGATGTAAAAGTTCCAGATGATAAAATCAGCAAAACGATCGGCTCCAATCCGAAACCAAAACCGCTGAATTTACAAAAATATCAATTATTAACAACCTTAATTTTCGGCTGATAAACAAATACGGGAGTAGAGAAACAGGGCAGAAAACGTGACAGCTCTGGCAAAACTGAACCGTCCACGGCAACGCTTGCTGCAATTTATCTGAACCAGTGCCAGCAGCCGTTTGACATCTCTATATAAAACACTAGTGAATGACAGTAGGCGGCATGTCCCGGGCTCAAATTGATTTGGGCCCGCTGTCAGCTGTCAAATTGCTGTGTTTTGGTCATGCGTGAAATACAAAACCCTCTGCGACTACGGGATCGACTGGCGAAATATTAAAATTTATGCGATTAATACGAAAATTAAGGCGCTCAAGCACACAGATGTTTTCGAAGCTAAAATATGGTAAGTTATTGGAAAAATATCCTTTAGAGGCTTTACTGGAGATAAAGTATTTTGCTGCTAATAATTGCAACTTTCAGTTTTTTACTTCCAGCATAAGTTTACTGGGCAAAATGTCCATGGTAAAACAGTACAGTACGATGATGGCAAATCGAAAGATGTTTAATTGTATTTAACATTAAGCTATGCATGACTAAAGGTTTCTATTACTTAATGTTCAGGTTTCTTTAACAGGTTTCATTACTTAAGCGCACAACCAATCAACAACAAACCTAACGCAATGTTTACATTATTCTGATAGCTGAGCTTGTTAAGATGTTGGCAACGCAAAAAAGACGCTCTTGCCATAGGACTAAGTGCCAATCGTCATCACTAAAAAAAAAATTCCCCAATTGGACGCCCCGTAACACCTATTCAATGCTATTTAGATTTAAAATTGACAAATTTGATAAACGGAAACAAATGTAACTGATCTTTAAAAACCAACCAATTTCAAACATCCTAAAAGGTTGAAAAAGATAAATAACATAATCATTTATTTTATATGCTGTAAACAAGCTTAGTAGTTTTTTTTAGACTAAAATATTTACCTGCACTTAGTAATTCAGAAAAAGCACCAAAAAATGAAAAAAGTGCCACCAAATTATTAAGCCTGTTCAACGAATAATGTGTGATCAGCATTACAAAAATTAGAATGAGCAATAAAAGATGAGAAAAGATCTTCGGATAATCTAAGTGACCGGTAAATCTGATCAAATAAAGCAACAGCTATTAGATATGTGCAATTAAATATGGCAGTATTTCCGCCAAATTATGTAATTTGAGCACTAAACTATTCGCATATGTCTTTCAATTTTATTGATTTTCCATAAAAACAGTAAAATGAGCAATGGATAAATAAATAACCATATAAATATCCATTGCTCATTTTACTGTTTTTATGGGAAAATCCAATAAAATTGAAAGACATATGCGAATAGTTTAGTGCTCAAATTACATAATTTGGCGGAAATACTGCCATATTTAATTGCACATATACTAATAGCTGTTGCTTTATTTGACAGATTTACCGGTCACAATTAGATTATCCGAAGATCTTTTCTCATCTTTATTGCTCATTCCTAATTTTTAATGCTGATCACACATTATTTGTTGGCAACAGGCCTTAATAATTTAGTGGCACTTTTTTCATTTTTTATTGCTCAAATCTCTCTTTTAATTGATGATTAATTATGCTGCCGTTTTTTTTATCAAGAAAGTATCATGGTGTTGAAATAGGATGTGAATTTGATTGCAGGGAAAACACACAATCCATTAAACTTGTTCATTTATTGC
>JASCZW010017636.1:0-16745 GCA_034211315.2 Aedes japonicus | reverse complement strand
TAGTTAATCAGAATTGAGTAACTCCTTAGCTACTCCTAATTAGGGTAAGTTCCAGTTTTAACAAAACTGAGTCATTTTCTACTCAGTTTTGTAAACATACAAACATACGTGACTGAGTAATGTTTACTCTAGCTTTCGACGGGTGATCTAGTTAATCAAAAATGAGTAAACTTCAATTACTCTAGTTAGGGTAGTTCCACTTTTAACGAAACTGAGTCGTTTTCTACTCAGTTTAGAGTAATTACAAACGAGCGTGTAGTTCAGCTAAAATTAGATTCTGAGTGATGTTTACTCTAATTTTGACACAGTGGCCTGTTAATCAAAAATGAGTAACTTTGTAGCTACTCTAATTAGTCGTTTTCTACTCAGTTTTGAAAAAAAAAACAGATGAACGTGACTGAGTAATGTTTACTCTAATTTTGACAGGTGACCTAGTTGATCAAAAATGAGTAACTCTCTAATTACTCTAATTAGGGTAGTTCCAGTTTTAACGAAACTGAGTTGTTTTCTGCTCAGTTTTGAGTAACTACAAACGAGCGTGATTGAGAGTCCTGCTTTTAAAATTCTGGATCAACAATAGAAAAGGGCCTATCAACATTTGTAAACAAACACTTCTGAGCCTATTTCCTCGCAAAGCATAGGCCACCCACGCAAACCAATACCATCACCATGTAGGGGAAAGTTTCCTCTACACGATGATTTTGTAGGTTTGCGTGTGTAGCGCAACAGCTTCCGAGAAAACAGGCTCAGAAGTGTTGTTTACAAATGCCGATTAGCCTGTGTTGATCCAGAATTAATGCTACGATTAATTAATCGTATTGTGTTTTGACGTTTACGGAGGACCGACCTATCAAAATCAAGTGTGAGAGTACTCAAAATTGAAAGTACTGTGATAGGACTACTATTTTGGATATAATTTTGATTCTCACTGTTAGGTAGTTTTAACTCAACCCTGAGTATAATTGAAAAAGTTAATTTTACTACAGCAAGGTATTTTTAGAGAAGTAGTTTTCCAGTACGTGAGAAACTATCCAAATCAGGTGTTGGGCTGTCTCTTTGTTTTGGCTGAAAATTTTTGAAGGCCATTCAATCAACAACAGTGGAAGAAATTTTTTTCGTACCGTTTCTAGTGTTTGAGTTTTAAATTGCCTAGTATCCAGTTCGAAATTTAACGCGAGTGAGAATTGCCTACAAATGGTATGGAGCAACAAAAGAAAATTATGGACTCGGGAAGCTACAAAAAATAACCGGTAGGTGTAATTATTTCATTTATTCAAGTTCCTATTTTTATTGTTATCGCTTTCAAAATTTTAGACATTCCTGCATTGATGAGTGTAACACGCAAAAAAATACGCAGTTATACCAATTCAAAATAGGAATCAATTCAACTAAAATTTTGGTTTATATATGGACCAATAAAACTGATGAATTAATTCAACAAAAACTTTGAGTTTGTTAGCAGTGTAAAAGTAGGGGCAATATTTTATCACCGGCGCCACTACGCTACGACCAGTTCGTGCGGTTCGAGCACATCTACAGAGAGAGAAGAAAGAAAACAAAAGAAGAACTTGTAAACAGTCCTGAAATAAACACGTTGTAAACGATCGGTGCGAGTAATTTATTATTTCCTCGGTATCGCAATTTCCCCCGGGTTAATTCCGTTTGCTTTCGGTGTTGGCCTGTCCACTTCGCTACCTGTTGGGTGTCTGCCGGTTTATCCCACAGGTTATGGGCCCAGGCCGTGTGAGGGGACAGAAAGTGTTTGTGGAAAAACTGCTTCGTTTCCGGGATTGAGGTTGTGTCGCTTTGCGATCAACCAGCAGCTAACAGTTGAAGCAGATTGGACTGTGTGCGTGTTGTGATTACACGAGTGCGAGCAAGTCAAAAACAAGTTTGATTGTGAGCCGATCGGTGCGAATTCAATTGCGCAGTAGTGAAACAAACTTAACTATGTCCGATAAGTTCTTGTTTGCACGTTTGAGCAACGTGAATTATCCAGTCTGGAAGAAGCGCATGGAGATGCTCCTGAAGCGCGAAGATTTGTGGTCGGTTGTGTCGGAGCCAAAGCCGGAACCGGCTTCCGATGCGTGGGCAAAACGCGACCAGAAAACTCTAGCTACTATCGTTCTATACATCGAAGATAGTCAGCTGAATCTAGTTCGGGATGCGGTTACAGCAGCGGATGTGTGGAAAGTGCTGAAGGATTTCCACGAAAAGGCGACAATGACGTCGCGGGTGACATTACTTCGACGGATTTGCAGCCTCAACATGGCTGAGGAGGAGACATCGAGAAACATCTCTACGATCTCGAAGAGCTTTTCGATCGCCTAGCAACTGCCGGTCAAGCTCTTGAAACATCACTCAAGATTGCGATGATCTATCGTAGTCTGCCTGAGTCGTTTGGTAGTCTGATAACGGCATTGGAAAGTCGACCTGATGCGGACCAGACACTAGAGCTCGTGAAACAAAAGTTACTCGACGAGCACCAGCGCCGTGTGGAGCGTTCAGGGGACACTTCGGAAAAAGCGATGAAGATGCGGAGCAAGGAAAAGGTATGTTACCATTGCCGGAAACCCGGTCATTTTCGGCGCGATTGCCGTTTGTTGAAATCACAGCAAAAGAGCGATAATGCAGTGAAGCCCTCTGGAAGCAAGGCGAAGAAAGCCGTGGAGAAGGATGTTCCGATTTGCTTCGTGGCTGGAGGCAATCGGCGCAGTGGCTGCTGGTACGTCGACAGCGGATGTTCGAGTCACATGACTAGTGACAAGGATTTCTTTCGCAAGCTGGATGAAAGTGTGAAGATAAAAGTAATCCTCGCCGATGGTTCCGTAACAACTTCAGCTGGTGTTGGTGAAGGTTCGGTAAAGTGTGTGAACGGTGAAGGACAGGTAGTAGACATTCTTTTCACCGAGGTACTGTACATTCCGACTTTGGAAGGTGGCCTTCTTTCGGTCCGAAAGCTAACCCAAAAGGGGTTGAGTGTGAAGTTCGAAGCATCGCGGTGTAGTGTAATGAACGAAGAAAGAAAGTTGGTTGCCATGGCTGAGTTGTGCGGAAATTTGTACATCCTGAAGACGGCAGAGGACGCTCGGCTGAGCACAGAGTCTCGGCACCTGCTGGACTGTCAGCATACTTGGCATCGCCGGTTCGGTCATCGTGATCCGGCTGTACTGGAGCGCATTCAGGAGGAGAATCTCTGTGAAGGTTTCAGTATGCACGATTGCGGGATCAGGCATGTATGCGAGCATTGCCTAGCAGGTAAATTACCCAGACAACCATTTCCCAAGCTAGCACAACATCGTTCTGAGCGTATTCTTGACGTGGTTCATTCGGACATCTGTGGTCCGATGAAGAACGTTACGCCGGGAGGGTGCAGGTACTTAATGACCCTCATTGACGACTTTAGTCGTTACACGGTGGTCTGTTTACTCAGACAGAAATCGGACGCAGCGGGCTGTATCAAACGTTACGTAGCGTACGTTAAAACGCGGTTCGGTCGAGCGCCAAGTGTGATACGTTCTGATGGTGGGGGCGAATACGCTAACAAAGAGTTGAAGGAGTTCTATGGACATGAGGGTATCCAGGCTCAGTTCACCACCGCGTATTCTCCACAACAAAACGGCGTGGCGGAACGTAAAAACCGATCTCTACAAGAGATGGCAACGTGCATGCTGTTGGACGCTGGGTTACCTAAAAGATATTGGGGTGAGGCAATCATGGCCGCTGGATATGTCCAGAATCGGTTGCCTTCCCGATCTGTTGAATCAACGCCATATGAGAAGTGGTTTGGCAGAAAACCTTCACTGAAGAACCTACGTGTGTTTGGAAGCCCGGCGTATGTGCACGTCCCCGACGTTAAACGAAGCAAGCTTGACGGCAAGGGTCGTAAGTTGTTGTTCGTCGGCTACTGCGATGATAGGAAGGCTTTCAGATTTCTGAATCCGGAGAATGACGAAATTACGATCAGCCGGGATGCCAGATTTATCGAGCTAGGAGATGGGTCGCTAACTCGGCGCGATTCGGTCTCTGACTGCAGCGAAATGTTTGTTGAGCTCGATATAGGAAACCATGATCTTCGGGAGCCCGAAGAACAGCCAGATGAAGAAGATCCTGGACTTCAGGAGGAGTCTGATCCAGAGTTCTACGATCCGGATGAAGATGAAGGCGCAGTTGGAGGACAGCAGGATATTCCGAAGCGAAGTACACGTGGAGTGCTACCTAAACGATTCGAAGATTACGAGGTCGATGCAGCCGTAGCAGTTGAAGGAGAACCCGAAACCTATGAAGAGGCAGTGAACAGTTCTGAGCAGGACTTGTGGAAAGCAGCAATGGCTGAGGAATACGATTCGTTGATGCGGAATGAGACCTGGTCTTTGGTGCAGCTTCCAGCCGGTCGCGTTCCCATTGGTTGTAAATGGATTTACAAAAAGAAGGAGGACAGCTCTGGCAACGTTTCGCGATTTAAAGCACGTCTTGTAGCCCAAGGATTTTCGCAGCGTTTCGGCGTTGATTACGACGCCGTGTTTGCTCCGGTCGCCAGTCAAGCGACGTTGAGAATTCTGTTGACGGTAGCTGGCTACAAAAGATGGTGGTACGCCATCTAGACGTCAAGAATCGGCGTATCTACATGGACAACTACAGGACGAAATTTATATGCAGCAACCGAAGGGGTTTATGATTCCAGGAAACGAAGGTCTTGTATGCAGGTTGAAGCGTAGCCTGTACGGCTTGAAGCAGGCTGCAAGGATCTGGAACTCTACGATCAGTGAGTTGCTGAAGGGATTGGGTTTCAATCGGTCCAGATCTGATCCCTGTTTGTTCGTCAAACGTTCGCCAGGAGGTTTCGTCTACTTGTTGCTACACGTTGATGACATGATCGTCACTGGAATGACCGAGCAGGATGTTGCTGCTGTAGAGAGCGGACTGCGAAAGAAGATAACTCTGTCATCGTTGGGAGAGATTGGTTACTTTCTGGGTATCCGTGTTACGAAGGACAATAACGGATTCTACTGTCTGGATCAAGAAAGCTACATCAAGAAAGTGGCATCACGATTCGGCCTCGAACATGCTAAGGGTTCGAGCGTGCCGATCGACGTCGGGTACTACAGGAGTCGAGAAGGAAGCAGAGATCTGCCAGACAATGAACGTTACCGAAGCCTTGCAGGAGCGCTACTTTACGTCGCAGTTAATACGCGTCCCGACGTAACAGCAAGTGTATCGATATTGTGTAGGAGGATCAGCCAACCGACAGAGGTAGATTGGTGTGAACTGAAGCGTGTGGTCAAGTATCTCCTGAGGACCAGCAGCAGCAAGCTGCGACTCTACGCGGACCGCGGTAAACAGTTGTGCTTGACTGGCTACTGTGACGCTGATTGGAGTGGGGATACGAGTGACCGCAAGTCGAATACCGGATATCTGTTCTTGATTGGTGAAGCATCTGTTAGTTGGGCTAGTCGAAAGCAAACCAGCATTTCGCTTTCCAGCATGGAAGCGGAATATGTCGCAGTGTCGAAGCGTGCAAAGAGCTTGTTTGGCTGCGGCGGATTTTGGACGAGATCGGAGCAAAGCAGTGCGGTCCTACCGTGTTGTTCGAGGACAATAGGAGCTGCATCGAGTTCGTCGATAAGGAGCGCGTGTCGCGCAGGTCGAAACACATCGACACTCGCATGTTCTACACGAAGGACATGTGCGACAAAGGAGAAGTGATTCTGCGATTCTGTCCTTCAGAGCATATGACAGCCGACATTCTCACGAAACCGTTAGGACCCGTAAAGCAGAAGAAGTTTGCTGAAGCCATGGGGCTGACGGACGACGCGAGCTGTGCCGGAAGTAGAGAAAAATATTGAGGAGGAGTGTTAGCAGTGTAAAAGTAGGGGCAATATTTTATCACCGGCGCCACTACGCTACGACCAGTTCGTGCGGTTCGAGCACATCTACAGAGAGAGAAGAAAGAAAACAAAAGAAGAACTTGTAAACAGTCCTGAAATAAACACGTTGTAAACGATCGGTGCGAGTAATTTATTATTTCCTCGGTATCGCAATTTCCCCCGGGTTAATTCCGTTTGCTTTCGGTGTTGGCCTGTCCACTTCGCTACCTGTTGGGTGTCTGCCGGTTTATCCCACAGAGTTGAAATAAAACTTCATGTTTTATAGAATTGAACATCGTGTTTTATTGCTCAAAACAAAATGTTTTGTTATGCCAACTAAACAAATTTGTTGAAATAATTATCAGTGATGAACTAATTCAAGAAACCCATTGAATTGAAATAAAACTTCATGCTTAATAGAATTGAACATCGTGTTTTATTGTTCAAAACAAAATATTTTGTTAAATCAACTAAACGCATTTGTTGAAATAATAAACATCGAAGAACTAATACAATAAAACCATTTGATTGAAATAAAACTTCATGCTTTATAATACTGAGAATCGTGTTTTATTGTTTTAAAATAATTACCGCGCTATATTCCCCCAGCCGACCGGCGTGTTGGAAAGCATGAATCGGACATGGCAGGAAATGGCCTTGTGCATGTGGTTGGATGCAGGACTCGGGAAGAACAGTTAGGGAAAGGTCGTCATAATGGTAGCTTATTTTCAAAATCGTCTTCAGTCGGAAGTTTTCCAGCTATCTACAAAGAGAATAATTAGTTGATAATCTGTTTTACAAATTATACTGTTTAAACTTACTTTAGAAAAACCAAGGCAGAGGCGGCAATATGGCTGCTATGAAATGTGCACTCATACAAATAATTTATTAATACAATAAATTAACCATTTTAGTTTAAACGATGTTTAAAATAAGATATTTTTATAAATCAAATATTATTTAGACGAATATCACACAGCGGTGACTACTTTAAATAATTTGATTCGTTTGATTTTAATTGAATTTTGAATAGATTTGGATTTTTTAAGAATTGAAACAAATAGAAACCATGTATTGAATAGCAGCAAAATATTTTGTTGATTCGAAACAGGGGGATTTTAGGGTGAAAAAATATTTCGATTTTATAACAATAAATTAATCGATTGAGTTTAAAAATAAATGCGATTATTATAAATCAAATATTATTTAAATTAATATCACACAGTATAGTGATTACTTTAATTAACTTTATTGGTTTGATTTGAATGAAAATTTGAATTGATTTAGAACTTTTTCATGAATTGAAACAAATAGAAATCTTGTATTGAAAAGCAACAAATCATTTTGTTGATTCAAAACAGAGTGATTTCTTACCGTGAAAAAATATTTTGTTCAAACAATAAATTAAACATTTGAGCAAAACGATAAATGTGGTTGTTATAAATCAAACATTATTTAAATTAATATCACACAGCAGTGATTACTTTGACTAATTTTACTGGTTTGACTTGAATGAAATTTTTAATTAATTTGGAACTTTTTTATGAATTGAAACAAACAGAAAGCTTGCATTGAATACCAACAAAATATTTTGTTGATTCAAAACAGAGTGATTTCTTAGGGTGACAAAATACTTTGTTCAAGCAATAAATTAATAATTTGAGTTTAAAAACAAATGTGATTGTTCTGAATCACACAACTGTGATTACTTTAAATAATTTTATTGGTTTAATTTGAATGAAATTTTGAATTGATTTGAAACTTTTTCATGAATTGAAACAAATAGAAACTTTGTTTTGAATACCAACAAAATATTTTGTTGATTCAAAGCAGAATGATTTCTTTGCGTGAAAGAAACCATCAATTGCAAGTTCAATGTGTTGGAGGAAGACATTCGCTCGGTACACAAAATTATAACGAGCAAAACACCAACCATACCGCTGATATGACCCCAGTGTACAAACCGATGAGTGTCCTAATGTACTTGAAAATGTAAACAAATACAGATTATTTTATTTAAATTTATATGTTCATTTATTAAATTTAGAGAAAGAAAATTCACTAGAGCAGATTTTCGATTAATATTTTAAAAAAAAGAAGACTCAAATTTGGATTATTTTTACTGTCGATTAGTTTTTAACAAACAGTTAATTTCACTCAGCATTGAGTCTTTCCAAAATACTCAAAATTGGATACTTCTTGAAAAACTCAATTATGACTGGTTTTACTTTGCTGTCAAGATGAGTGAAAATGACTTAATTTTGGATAGTTTGGTTTCTCTGTGTACGGCGGGAATGTTTCCAAGATTTTACGTGAAGGCGAACAGGATGCAGAAAAGCTAAAAGCGGTGAAATTATTTTAGTTTAGTAATTCCGTGAAATTTTTACACGCGAAATGTCGCTCGATTCACAAAGTCAACGTGAAACGGCCCTCAGACGGTTCAGCGAACAGTTGAAGTGTATGATTTGTTTAAAGCTTCCAATAAATGCCAATATTTGCCCGTTTTGTTCGGCCCTGTTTTGCTATGAGTGCGTTTATCAATGGCTCACTAGGCCGCAGGAAGAGGATGTGGACAATCCAGAATGTTGTCCTCACTGCCGAAAAGATCTGCAGACACAAAATCTGATAAAGTTACAGTGTTTCGAAAAAATTGAAGACCTTGGACTAACGTTTGAAAAGATTTCTGATGGTTCATTAGCACATCCTGAATAGTGAGTGTATCTTCAACGAAATTGTTATAATCTTCTGAACATGATTTTTTTTCAGCACTACAAACCTGGACAACTTCCATAAACCAAAATACACGGTTGGATATTTTACGTTTCGAAATTTTGTACCGAAAAAGGGACCGCAGCGTGTGTTCTCGAAAGATATTATTGATAATTTTGGGTCAAGTTGGAAGTTGGAAGTATGGCCTAAGGGCTGTAACACTGAAAACTATTGGATCAGTGTTTATCTGCGTCTTCATAAGGGATTTGCAGGAAAATACGAGTTCATAATTGAATTGCTTAACTATTGTCCAAAGAAACACACCGCGACGACTGCTTTCGAAGAGCGTGAATCAATAGGTGCAACTGATTTTATTGATACCAGAACAATAACTAATAATGGAAATGCAACGAACTTAAATTTCCGGGTGCTCGTTCGACCGGCATCATTTGAAGAGCAATCTAAACTTCAAACCAACTTACTACAAAAGCTGAAGGACATTGATAAACAATTTAAATGGTTGGTAACGGTTGATGTATACATTGGTTAAGAAATTTTGATAATTTATACTTCTTTCCAGCATCCCGAGCCTGTACACATTTACTGTCGTAAATTATTGGCACGGTCGTAAGAAAGATCATTTATTGGATATCGAAGACGCCTGGAATGTGTGGAAAATTGGAATTACTGGATCAAACAGTTCTAGATATCTAGAATTCTGTGCGTGCTTGATATCCGGATTTTCCGGTCTGTAAGTAAATCTGAAACACTCAAAAATTTTAATAAGGTCAACAGGAAGTGCTTTTTGTTTGTAGGTATGACTTACACCTGGAGCTAACAAACTACGAAGAAGAATGTGCGAAAAAAATTAACTTTCAACACCAATTCATAAAACAATCCAAGACCCATTTCAACATGCAAATCCGTCACAATCAACTGCAGGAATTTGGATTTACGCACTTCGAAGCGAACTACTTGGAAATTAAATTATATATTACTCCAGTAAGAATCAACTTGAAGAGCCTGCAACGTCGTTTAAACGATGAATCCGACTCCGAGTCTGAAAACCCACCCGGCGATGGAATGTATTATTACTGAGCAAGTCTGTTACAATGAACTGTGATACAATAAATCAAGATTGACCATAACGGCGGATAATACTTCATCGATTTCTCTTCGTTAACTTCAACTCTTTCAAAATAGGGTAACAAGAAACGTGTTAGATTGCATATTTCACCATGGAATGCTACATAGCGATAGCAAGGTCTTAAGGGTAGAAAATGAAGATTATCACCATATTATGAAGGAGGGGAAAACGATGAAATATTATACGCCTTCTGTCTTGAAATATTTTAATACATATAACTTATCATTTTTGTAAAGATGACACCCCATTAGCCATACGGGCGATTGACATTATGTACATTAGCCATACATACGCTGTTCGAACGATAGCTCAGGGGTCGAGATATTTTCACCGGAATAGAATTGTCGGATTGAAACTAACGTGTGGGTTTAAACTTTCAAACAACTTTTATTGAATCAAAAGAAATCTTCGCAATTGCTGCTCACTGTCTGTATTCTGCTAATGGACTGAATACCTGCCTGCTCCTGACTTGCCTTTTTATACCTCTCCTATTGAACAGACTGTACCTTTTCTTCTTCACAACACACCGCATTCGATCAAGGCGCAAATGAAAGTCTACACAAAAAAACTACCTGCTGTCCTGCGGTATAGCAGATAGAAGATCTTTTCTGAATAACTTAACATACACCCGCCGTTGAGTCCTCTGGCTCAACAGATGGTAAAAATGCGATCTTCGTAATTGCTCTCTTATAGTCGCCAGTTGTAGTATGTACGGTCACCACACGGACCACTCCGTCGTCACCAGGATGAATTGCTAAAATCCGCCCTCGTCTCCACTGCAGAGGGGGTAGATTTTCGTCAATCAGAAGAACCAGCGCTCCAACATTAATTTGCTTCACTCCGCTGTTCCACTTCTGTCGAGTTTGCAAATGATGCAAATATTCTTTGGACCAACGTGACCAAAAATGTTCCTGCATCAACTGAATATGTTGCCATCTGCTCAGTCGCCCTATTCTTTCGTCCTTGTAGGATGGTTCCGATAATGTCAATCCCAATCGCCCAATCAAAAAATGGAAAGGCGTAAGAACCGACAAATCATTGGGATCATCCGATGCTGGAATTAATGGTCGAGAATTCAATATCGCTTCTGTTTGTACCAGAAATGTTGTGAGCTCTTCAAATGTTAATTTAACTTCACCGACGACTCGTTTGAGGTGGTATTTCATCGATTTTACACCAGCCTCCCAAATGCCTCCAAAATGAGGGCTTCTTGGTGGAATGAAGTGCCAGCGTATACCCTTAACTGCACAAAATTCTTGAACCTTCTGACGATGCTGTTGATCCTCGAAAAGTATCTTCAATGCCACAAGTTCGTGATTGGCACCCACAAATGCTGTTCCGTTGTCTGAATATATTTCACTCGGTAAACCTCGTCTTCCCACAAACCGATGTAGAGCAGCGATGAAATTGTCGGTAGTGAGATTAGAGACAACTTCAAAATGAATCGCCTTCACAGCCATGCAAACGAACACGACAACATATGCCTTGTAGAGCTTTGGACTTCTACCTCCTAACTTTAGCATAAATGGGCCACAGTAATCAATACCAACTTTTGAGAACACTGGAGCTGGATTTACACGAGATTCTGGAATGTTCCCCATAAATTGAGTACTGGAGACCGGCTTGCATCTAGCACAGATTTGACACTTTGAAATAACCTTCTTAATGACGAATTTCACTTTCACCGGCCAGTATTGCTCCCGAACTATAGCCAGTAATCCGCCGTGTCCAACATGATGATTTTCTTCATGTAATTTTCGAATCAAAATTTCAGTTACATGATGTTTTTCAGGAAGCAGCACTTGATGCTTTCCATCATATGGTATCGCCGAGTACTTTAGACGACCTCCAACACGTATGAGACCATCTTCTCCGATAAATGGAGCCAAGTTCGACAAATTGTGTCGCTTTTCTGATTTCAACCGCAACTTCTTTAAAAGATCACTAAATGCTTCTTGTTGAACTAACTTAAAATCACTTTTCCGGCCTGAGCCATGTTTTCTGCGGTTACACTAATCACTTTCTTCTCTCTTTTAGATGAATAAAATGCAAAACATACACCCATGCTCTTTGTAGCTTTCTAAAATCGCTAACACGATTGAACGAAATTGGCGTAACCTTGCTGATAATTGCCATACTCCTTGCTAGTTTTACTTCCGAAGTACCGTATCCTCTAAAGCTTCTATATCCGGAATATCATAAGCCTGTTTCCACAGCATTGATGGACCATTCCACCACATTTCGTTTTGCATTAAATCGATAGGCATCGAACCTCTCGAAATGACGTCTGCAGGGTTCTCCTCTGATCTCACATAATTCCAGCTGAATCCTCCGGTGAGGTCCAAGATAGCTCCTACTCGATTCGCAACAAACTGATTTAAAGCCGATGGATTTTTCTTCAACCAGCACAACACAATTTGCGAATCGCACCATAAATTTACTTCATCAAATTGGACAGCCATTGACGTTATAACCTTTTGCATTAACTCTGCCAGTAATTTGGCACCGCATAATTCCAGACGAGGAATTGTTAACGGTTTCAATGGGGCCACTCTCGATTTACTAGCAACTAGATTTACCTTCACTGAGCCATCTGCTGTCATGCTCCGAATGTAGACTACTGCCCCATACGCGCGCTTGGAGGCGTCACTGAAGCCATGTAATTCAACCCACGTAGCCTTGCTATGAATCACACAACGTCGCTTTTGCTTCTGGTTGACCACAGATAGCTCTTCACGAAACTGCTGCCACTGATCCATTAATTCATCCGGAATGCGTTCGTCCCAGTCTAGTTTGAGACGCCAAATGTCTTGCATGACCATCTTTGCCAAAGATATTATCGGCCCGAGAAACCCTAGCGGATCAAAAAGTCGACCGATATCCGACAACACCTCACGTTTAGTGGTCGATACAGTTCCGTTTACGATTGGTTGGATACGAAAGGTGAAGTAATCTTCCAATGGGTTCCATATCAAACCGAGCGTCTTAATGGTATTGTTGATTCCCGATTCTTCAAAACTGACTAGCTGTTCTTGCAAATCCTTTGGAATCGCCGACAAAATTTCCTGACTGTTTGAACAGAATTTATGAACGCCAAATCCTCCCAGATTCAGCAGCGTAGATAATTCATGCAACATATTGATAACTGTTTCCACTGATTTTCCACCAGTCAGAAAAATCGTCTACGTAACTATCATTCTTGATAACTGCAGATGCCAACGGAAAATTTTCACCTTCATCCGTGACCAACTGCATCAATGCCTTCGTTGCGTGATATGGTGAACTTGCTATGCCGTACGTAACGGTCTGTAGTTCAAAAACCTTCATTTCGTTCTTATCGTCACACCACAGTATGCTCTGATATTTACAGTCATCTGAATGCAATTTTACTTGACGGTACATTTTCGGAACGTCGGCTGTTAGTACAATTTGATGTCCACAGAAACGCATTATTATCTCTATCAAGTCGCTTTGAACGGTGGGACCAACCATAACAACGTCATTCAACGATACTCCAGAAGTAGTTTTAGCTGAAGCATCAAAAACAACTCTTGTCTTCGTCGTCGAACTGGAGGCTTTGTATACCGCGTGGTGTGGTATATAGTATCCACCTTCTCTTGGGTTATCTATTTGCTTCATGTGGCCAAGAGCAAGGTACTCTGCCATAAACTCTGAATACTGCATGTGTTTCGTAGGGTTCTTTGACAAAGAGAACATCAGTCGCTCATAGCGCTTCTTCGCCATTACGAAAGAATCACCAAGTTGATACTTTTTGTCGTTGAATGGGATCCGAACTACGTAACGACCGAGCTCATCCCTTACATGTGTCTCTTGAAAATGTTCTTCTACAGCTACCTCTGCGGCCGACAGTTTGGAGCCAAGATGAACATTCTCGATTTCCCAAAACTTGACCATTGTCTCATTCAAGACTTGTTCTTGGTGATTGAACTGGCATATACGTTCACGTGGTGCACCTTTCTTTACTTGAACTGATCCTCCCGCTATCCAACCAAGCTCAGTTTCAGCCAATGTAATCGAACTATTCTCTATTTTCAGACGTCCTTTCTTCACCAAATCGAAGAATATCTCGTTGCCGATGATCAAATCAATATCTCCAGGAATAAAAAATGACGGATCTGCCAGCTGCACACCTTGTGGTAACTTCAAAGATCTGGTGTCAATTTCCATTAGTGGAAGCTTTGATGTTACTTT
The DNA here is from genome assembly GCA_034211315.2 of Aedes japonicus. Taxonomy (NCBI): domain Eukaryota; kingdom Metazoa; phylum Arthropoda; class Insecta; order Diptera; family Culicidae; genus Aedes; species Aedes japonicus. Next base: position 2,810 of record JASCZW010017636.1, on the reverse strand, counting down.
TGGCACAACCAAAAAGTCTAGATCCATTGTCGTATACGAGTTAATACGAGAAAGGATTTTTGTTGATACGAGATACTTTACTCTGGTTTGGATATCATTGAGACCACTGATCGGAATGTCAACACTTCTCATATCTAACATCAGTTTGCTAGCTACTCTCTCCGTGAGAATGTGACTGTCGGATCCCGAATCCAACAGTGCACGACACTTAACGATGGATCCTTCATTTCCGACCATCAAGACTTCAGCCGTTGACAATAGAACTTGTCGCTTCGCTGTAGTAACCTGTGCGCATATCGAAGTTGCAGACGGACCATTTGTTTCCGGTTGGCTTCGATCATCACTTTTGCACGACATTGCTTCTGGCGTCAGTGATTTCTCTTCGCTTTTCCTACGAACGAATTCTTGGGGATGCAATAGACTGTGATGCTTCCGACCACAATCCTGAACTTTACACCCTTGACCAGACTGACAATCTTTAACCCGATGTTTCAGTTTCAAACAATTGTAGCACAAGCCCGCTTTAGCAGCAACAGATTTACGCTCCGGTACTCCCATGTTTTGGAACCTAGAGCACTTGTAGATAACATGTTCATCTTGACAACAAGGGCATGTTTCCCTAGCTGTTTGAATGAAGGACTTCGATGGCTGCGCCAACACTTTGTAGTTAGTAACTGGTACACGTTGTTTTACTTGGACGACTGACTGCTGTACCTGATGCTGTTGTTGTGAGCGATTTGTTCGTTGCAATATGCGTCCTCGTTCACGAAGGAATTCGATAAACATTTCGTAATCAGGCAACTTTCCTCTGGGTACCTTCGACTCCCACTGCTCTTGTGTTTCTTTGTCAAGTTTCTTGTGTAGGACATTGAGTAGAATCAACTCCCCCAAGCCTTCGACAAAAAAGTTGTGACCTTCTAAAGCATCTACATGCTTTGAACAGGTTTCAACCAGTTGTGAAATCGATTTTCCGCAATTTTCTTTGCTGACCTTTGCGCAATCTAGAATAGCATCGACATGAGTATCCAATATCAATCGCTTGTCTTCGTACACGTTTTCGAGAAGCTTCCACGCCTTCTCGTAATCGTTGTTGTTCACAACATCTTGATCGATCTTACTCTTCGCATCACCTTTGAGGGAATTACGCAATTGTAAAATCTTCATTGCTGGAGTCTCGTTTGGGTACTTTGCCATAATGCTTGTGAAGAGGCTTTTGAAGCTGTACCAGTTCTCCGGTGTCCCATCAAATGTTGGGAATGGAGCATGTAGTTACGGGGCTGCTTTTTGCACGACAATCGGCTGCTGGAAACTCGGAATATTTAAATTACTTGACGTACCTGGATTTACGCGACATGCTTCTTGCGCTTGGGCAATTTTCGTTTGCAAATCAACGTAAAGTTTGTTGTGGATATCCTCGAATACCGCATACTCCTGACGTGCTACGGCTCGTTGTTCTTTCGGAAGCAGTGCGGATAAGTCGATATGAACTTTATCGAACTCGTCCGAGCACCGCCGCAGTGTTTCAAGGTGAAGGTTAAGCAAATGTATGCTGATATTTTCTCCTTCCAACGACTCTTTCATTCGTATCAGCTTTTCCGTGATCAGATCTCGCCGATCCGTCAGCATTTCAAGTTTGGACTCCATTGTTTTCTTCTTTTCTAGATTTTGCTTGGCAATTTTCTGTTCTGCCACCGACGGCACTGGTAATGTTTTTTCACTGTTCGTTCCCGTTAACACTTCCAGAATATTTTTCTTCGTGATATTCTTTAACACTCCTCGGGGCGTTTCACTATCGTTCGTGTTCGAACTTGTTCACTCTAGTTCGACCTAGCTCGCAATGTGCACGAATACGTGCAAAAATAAACACAACTCATGAAACGAGAACGTTCAAAGTTTCTACTATGGCCTCAGCCGAATTACGCACACGGTACGTTCGAATGTTCAGTCACTCCTGTGTCACGGGCACAATCAATGTTGAATCTAGCCTCTGACCACACAACGCACTCGGTGCGCTAGATTATGCCACATACACTTTCACTTACTGTTTTCGGTCGTGGACCACACTGTACACAGGACGACGTCTAATATTCGCCACGGGCTTTTAAACTGTTCACAATGCAACAACATTCAAACTTTTTTCTGTTAATGGCCTTACGCACACGGTGCGTTGGATTATGCCACGGACACAATCCCAACCAATCATCGATCACGAATCGATGCGAAATTCGAACGAAGTACCTTTTTTATGCTACGAGCATAATCGGATCACAATTTGGCCACGGGCCGCACTACAGCACACACTGCAGTCAATATTTCCGAACACGCACTATGCCATGGACATATTCGCCATTTTTCTTTCGATCACGAATCGCACAACTGCACACGATGCAGGAATTTGTATCGAACACGCACTATGCCATGGCCATAATCGCCATTTTTCCTTGTTCATGAACCGCACGTTTGCACCCGCACGTGAAGCAGTAACAAATTCCGGTAACTTCTGAGAAAACACAACAACATCCGGTTCGGACGGACCAAAATGTTCGAATGATAGCTCAGGGGTCGAGATATTTTCACCGGAATAGAATTGTCGGATTGAAACTAACGTGTGGGTTTAAACTTTCAAACAACTTTTATTGAATCAAAAGAAATCTTCGCAATTGCTGCTCACTGTCTGTATTCTGCTAATGGACTGAATACCTGCCTGCTCCTGACTTGCCTTTTTATACCTCTCCTATTGAACAGACTGTACCTTTTCTTCTTCACAACACACCGCATTCGATCAAGGCGCAAATGAAAGTCTACACAAA
>JASCZW010017635.1:0-16746 GCA_034211315.2 Aedes japonicus | reverse complement strand
CTGCCTTCCCGGGTAGAGGTGAATTGCAAACCAATAACATAATAATAACATATCTTGCCATCTCAACTAGATTTGATATTTTTGACTTATTCAGGAATAACACTTAATTGCAATGTAACTGCAAAATATGTTATCATTACTAGTTTTATTGTTATTTAGGTATTTTATACATAAGTTGAAAAATCATTTAATAACAACTGAATGGTAAATTTTGCCATCATAACTAATTTGGTTTTCATTAAGTTATTTTGTTTCTTTTGCGCAATTTATGAATTTGAATGAAAGAAGTGATATGCAAGGAAAGATATTTTAAACTATTGAATTAAGTATTCTGCCAAAAAATGTATATTCAAAAATAAATATATTGTATTACTTTCTCTTTTTATTTTAACTTAATACACAAACAGACATAAATCAACTTAAGTGCGAATCTTTCACTTTTATATATAATAAATTATTTTTTCAGACAGTTTTATGTGCATATTTATACATTACTGAATGGAGTCGATAATTTTCATCGTTTTATTGAAGAGCTCTTCACAGTGTAGCAGTTGATCAACAATGTTGTTAGAGCTGTCCTTATTACATAGAATTTCTTGAATATTGTAGAAATTTTCTTTCATATAGATTCATGAGTTATCATATTGGAAGCCTTGGCATGATATGCTTGTAAATGAGAAAGAGAACATACCATTCACCAGTTATTTCTATTTAAAAACTAGAATTACCATTATTTTGATTTGTTAGCGTTAACGATTAAATTTAACATTATTTACACCTTCTGGAGAACAACTCATTGTGTTATTATTATGTTATCCACACCTCGCTAATAACTCATTATGCAATTCTTCTTTTGTAAATATTTTGTTCTTAGTTTGTTCTTATAATGGCAAAATTTGTTATTTCTTAGAAATTCCCTCGAACTATTTCAGTTATTATTTTTGTTGTTTTAACTCTTATCTCAAACAAACCAATGTAAAGTTTTGCCATTCAGTTATTTTGCATAAATGGTAAAACTTGTCATTCATGTGCAATTCTCTTCTATCCGGGTTGAGGTACTCCTGACGTGATGTTGAGTTGACGAGATCTTGAGGAATTGACCATTACGTGCGCTGTGCGGCCAGAAAGATATGAAAAAAGCCACTTCGTTAGCCAGTCAGGATAGCCGATGCGTTTAAATTTGTCAATTATCAAAATATGAGGAACTGTGTCGAATGCTTTAGCAAAATCGACATACACCGCGTCCACTTGCCTTCCCAATTCAATTTCCCGTGACAGTGAGGTAACGTAGCACATCAAGTTTGTTGTTGTTTAGCGATGTTTCATCAAGCCGTGTTGATTTTCAGAAATTAGTGGTGCGGCTACTGTGTAGAGAACATTGTGCATCAGCTTTTCAAAAACTTTGCTTAAACAACATAGAATGGAAACACCACGATAGTTTGTGACTCGGTTGACGTTTCCTGACTTATGGATGGGGACGATAGAAGCATTCTTCCAAACGGAAGGAAATGTTTTCTCGCTAAGCGATCGGTTGAATAAAATCGTGACAGGGGCTGCGAGGCCCTTAGCACACTTTTTCAGGAGTAGTGATGGTATGCCGTCTGTTCCGGGTCCTTTCTTGGAGTCGAGATTGTTAATGACATTCAGCACTTCATCATAGGAGAATTGGATGACGGGAAAGTTAATGTTGTGCGAAGAAATATGCGCGAAGCAATTGTGACGAGGTACAGGAAACGACTTACTGAATACATTCTCGAAGAATTCGGCGAAGAGATTAGCGGCTTAGAGCTAGCATGAGCCTTCTCGTATGTAATGTTGCAAGGGATGCTAGCAGGGATCTAAGTTTTCTAACGAAACCCCAGAAACGTGTTGGTTCCTGTCTGATGCTTGCTTGAATCTCGGATAAATATTCGTCGTGAGTGGATTGCAAAATAGATTTGAATGTAGTCTCAACTTCTCTTAGAATGGTTTTGTCGGCTTCCGATTTCGAGAGGAAATAGTGGTTGCGTGCCTTCCTGAGTAAGGCCGATGACATACTCATGGCGTAGGGAAGCGTTGGCGAGAGAGGTGGCGTCAGCGTCAATCCTATCGTTCTATGAAAATCGCCCAAACCTGTCATAGTGAAAAAAGTGCAAAGCGTTTTTCGATGCGGCGAAGCAGTTCACATAGTGCTTTGACGCTTGTGAACGCCAGTAGACGCTGTAGTGGTCGTTAAAAAAATGGAGATTGACTCTAAAAAAATATAATTTCACTCGTTTTAACAAGGAGTGCACTGTGGGATAAAACCTTAATACAATACCGGAACAGGAATATCGTGGATAAACTTTGGCGACAAGTTTCGACTGAGTTGGGAGCAGTTGAGTTGCGAAAATTACATTTGGCCAATATTCGTTCGCCACCGATCTTGACATTTGTTAAGTTTGCGCTGGCATATAAATAGGCTGAAGAACATCCCATCGAGCTTGGCACGATTTGTGGAGTATGGCTTCATCTGTAGAACAACCCACGCGGAAGGAAAATCCAAGGGTAGTGAAAGATGATCCGGTTGCTAAGAATCTGAAAAAGAATCCGAAAGTTGAATGAAAATGCTCGGTGGGTTATATAAATCAGAATATTTGAAATCTGCCATACCTGATAGTAATATTTAAACGTTCACATCGTAGTATCGGCTCTTTATTACAGTTCGTCCAATTTTTCCATAATTTGTGTTTCAACATGTTAAGAATCAAATCAAATGTATCCATATCGGGTAACGGGATGTAATGTTAGCCTAGCTCCTTGATTCGGCCTATGTACCAAATATGACATTAAATCGGCGATAATCAACAAAATCATGTTGCTATCAGGGTGATCGATTTATTTCAAAGCAATTGAGACAGTTTTAATCAATTTATAGTTGTTCAATTCCGCGTAATTTTCGATTTCCTCAACTTTTTAGACACCATGACTTTATTGGTTATGCTGAACAGATTATTTACACTATCTTCGAATGATCTAAATTCGCCGAAATTGAACCTATAAACCAAATAATGCAGCCAAGAGGAACAGAAAATAGTCACACATTATAAACTTAATAGGTCACATAGGTAAAAGAACAATGATTTAATATAAGAACTATAGACCCAATGTTAGGAACATATTTTTTTCTAGGTTCCTAACTATGGCCTGTCGTATGAAAAGCGTAGTAAAAATGTTGTTATTGGTAGTATTCACGATAAAAATGTCTGAGTTTCGGTTGAATGTTTTTCATATGACTCATCTTAACACAAACTTTAGGAACAAAATATGTGTAGAGTGAACTACCGTTAGTGCGGTATATTTTGCGCATTTAAGAAATTATAAATTTGATATCATTATAAAAAAGGCCTAGAAAGAGTTACACAATTCTTGTCTTGCACTTCCCAACTAACATTTTTCATTACATAAACGTTAAACTGAGTAATGGTTAAGTAGTGGTTGCACAAGCGCCCTGCAAATATTTTCACAGGCAAATCTGGCGAATCTACCCAGCTTCATGGAAACGCAAAAATAGTAGCTTTTGCACAGCCTTTAGAAAACCCGTCATGCGGCATATGTAATCGGTTTATAGCCTAGGAAGCTTTTATCCAAAAATTATACAACTTATTACGTAACTGTTCTCAAAGACAGTACTTTTGAAACGCATATACATCATATTTATTTGTTCATAGCAATTCCTATTTTTAGAACTGTGGCAAACAGCTTCTTATTGCTAGTCTTAACACGTTGATATAAACGCTTATACATAGTTTCTATACAGCAATCGAAAAAATATGTATGTCAAAACACGGTTTACAATACTCGTGGACGATATTACGGCAATGGTACTACTGTTTTACCGTTGTAAAGCGCCATTAACATTTAACTAAATGGATTTTGTATTATAAAGTTTATATAGATGTATATATTTATATATTGTTTACCCGTGTACTTACCAGATTCAAACTCTGCACCTTCACCATGAGAACTGTGACTCTATCCTCAGATCCATATCAGCTGTGAGGAATTGCAGTACCCGTATTCAAAGTGCTCAAACCATATTTTAGTTCTAATAATGCTGAACAACAGCAATTGCTGAAGCTCTTTACGAACAGGTTCATACTGTTTTGAAAATCAGTGTTACCGAGATTATTATAATCTAAACATGATCACCATCCATTTTTCGTTACTATCTGCCACGCTCGGATTCATTTGTTATAATTTTTTTAAACGACAATTTCATTTATAACTGTTGTTATAGATTGCTATATTAATCATTGCTATATTAATGGTACAATGATGCATAGAATGACAGTACTTGCCTATAAAAAATATTTGCACATTGTACGAACAGTTTCCCCCGAGTAAATCCTAACAGATAATGCAAATAATGCGTCCGCAGTCGACTAGACTAACAAATAAATGACAATCGTCAACACCGCCGACGGTTGCTACGATTTTCAACCAAAATTCAGTTGAAAATACTCAGCCGCTCATTGCGCGAAGAGAACGTGATGATTGAGTAGCTTCAACTTAAAATTGAGTTGTTTTGATATTCAAATTGAAATATAAACATGTTAGGTTTGGAAATACAAGTTAACAATAGCTAATGGTCCTCATTAAATGTTCAAGCATTGTTGATAATATTGATCTATAAGCAAATAACGAATGACGATGTTGTAATTCACGACGTAAACAAACCTGCCAAATATTTTTGTTTAAATTGGAATAAAATATCGAACACCAAAATAATCATTAGTGACTAGATGGGTGAATTCTACCTACATCAATTTTTGTATTCACCCAACTGCTAACCTCACTTGACAGAACTCAACGTTGAGTTTTTTTTTTACTTAATTTTGGGTACTTTTTTCTTAGCGTGTTCACTTTCGATTGACATCAATCATTACGCGTGTATAGTCTCGTGGGATTGTGGCTCGGCTCTGGATGCCGAGGTTCATGGTTCGAATCCCGATTGCAACTTTTTAAGCGGCTAAGGTATTTAGCTGTATAGCGGCTAAGGTATTTTTAATATAAAGGCTTTTGAAAAGCTATAACAAAGCCAACAAATAAAACTGTGTAAGAGAACACAGAATGATCATTCAAAAGCTTAACCGACTGATTTCTTAGCTACATAAACAAGCTGTGTAAATGCAGACAAACATTGTTCGCATAAGAACTTTCTTTTCAAAGTATGCAACCTAGAGCTAAATGTTGTGTTAAAGCTGTGTTACATTACGCATAAGTACTGTATCGATTTTTTAATTCTGCTTGTTGCTTATTCAGCTTCACTAAAACATAAAACAGCTTATAAGTTCTTACCTTCGGCTTAGGCAACTAAAAATGTTAGTTGGGTTATTACGTTGTGTCAAGTCTATTAAAGAGCGCAATGCAGCACACCTCGAAACTGAGCACTAGTTTATTAAAAAAATAATTTATGGATTGATGTATGTGTTCCTAATTATGCGCACTAAAATTAAGATATTCCAAATTTTGCGAACTTGTGTTCCTAATTTTGCACACCATAATAAACTAATAAATACTTATGCAAACGTTGAATCAATTTGTGTGGTATAGTTTTAGTAATATAAATTAATTTTGATAGTAAAGTAGGGTAAGTCTACTAATTTACGACGTAGCTATAATTCGATTTATGTTTAAAAAGCGATAGTAAGTAAATTTTTCATTTGTGTTTCTCAGATACTTCTATTCATTTGTGAACACATCAGTATTATGTGGAATTTTCCATGGATTTTTGCCATAAAATATGTGTGAATTGTTTGCCGTGCAGGTTGACAAGATATCGGTTTCCGGTTTATCTTTGCCTTATAAGTTTGAACATCGGGTAAACGGAACGCTTTTTCAAAATCATCCTCTTCAACATTCCCGCGGTTTCATGCGAAAAACTTGTAGTGGCGTCTTTTAAAGCAATAGCAGTTTCTGTCACCATTGATTAATTTCGAGTGAAGTAAGTTATGTGCTCAGATTGCTGAAGCAATTGTTAGGTAACATCAAGAAAAACTGCACGTTGATCAACTGTAACAAATGAAAAATCTGTTTAGTATCATGCAATATATATAAATGGTTTAATTGATTAGCTTACCAGGCAATTTTGATTCACCAAATCCATCTTCAACGGAATGGCACCCTGTCGAACTGAGATGCCACGAATGACCATTTGCATGGCTTTGGACAAGTTATCCGAAGAATACCTCATATATTTTCCCTCGGAAGTCAACATGATGAACTGTAAACAATAAGGAACATAGTGAAAAAATTGATGCCATATTTTGCGCATCAAATTATGCAAATTTTCTGATAAAGTGTTACACAAACAGCAGAAATGTTATGTGATGAATGTAGTACATACCTGTTTTCCTCATTTGGTAGTGATTTCAGCTTTTAAACTGTTTATCTGGTAATAAAATCTCTTGTGATAATTGACACTTGTCTTAGCACATACGCTAACAGGGCGGAAAATTTGATGATTAGAAGTGCGCACAACTGTTTACGAACCGCGGTTTTAGGTATGAGCATTTTTTATCATCATGTATCCCATTAATCGAAAGTCAACACAATTAACAAGCTATTCGTGTCGAAAGTCAATCTCAAAAATTCAGCAAATCATAGTTACAGCACGTAATATATAAAACTGCGCAAAATTAGGCAATGCTCAAAATTTAGCGGACTTACGGTATAATGTTTTGATTGCCAAATGGCCGCTAAATCATATTTAAAAATCACGTAAGTGTTTCTCAGCAGTTTAAGTATAGTTTGATTTGTGGAATTGTTTGTTGGGTAAAGCGGATACAGCTGGCAACGCCTTGAATCAGAAAATCAGAAAAAAATCTTACGTTGACAACGTTTAATAACAAATCTATCAAATGAGACGAACTTGCATCCTTGATAAGACCCAATTTAGTACCCATAGACCGACATCACATCCATATCGCTAACAAGTTTCTGACTTTAAAAAATGAGTTGTGTACATTTTTGTGATACATACTACCAGATGGCCTAATAAACATATCTTAACAAGTGTATAGCTAGTTCAATGTTGCTTCTAGCCCAAATACCTGATGAGTTATAATAAAAAATGTAATCGATTGTTGCATATTAGGTTGAGTTTTTACACTTGCGCGTGCGGCATCGCTCTCAATCTCGTTTTCAGTATACCATAAAACGCTTTGCTCGCCTCATCCCTTCGCTTTGATTAACGCCAATGCATCGCAACGCATCCCTACGCCATGAGTATGTCATCGGCCTAAGTTGCGAAGATGTCGCAACTCAGAGGTCCAACAGGGTTTGTTGAAATTTGAGCCAACCGCACGTCGTTTGCGCGGTACAAAAATGCTGATAATTTCGAAGAGCTTGTCGTAAAATGCCACAGATGTTTCATCGATCGTTACGGTCCTCGCGAGAAAGCTCCAATCAACCTCTCCAAACGCTATATTCAACTGATCGAAATCACACCTGTTAAAATCGTAGCCAAAACTGTCAACGTCGTCCATAGAAGTCGGAATAGCGTCGCCCACGTCACATAGCAAAACGAACGGCGCATGATGGTTGTCAATTGATAAAAGTGGTGTAGGAGGTTCAACTAGATCTAGAAGTTCTGGCAGACTTACAAAAACTAGGTCAAGAATTCAACTGTTGGTGTTCACGAAGTGATTAACTTGCCGAAGACCGGTAGCGAATAATGCTTCGATGAGAGACTGCTCGTGTTCAGATGAAATGAAATGTTGTAGGGATGTAGCCATTTAACTCTTCGTCCAACTGCCATCGCAAATTTGGGAGGTTGAAGTCACCCAAAGACAAAATGATATCCTTTGCTGACGCACTGTTTACGAGGCTCTGCACTGCATTTGCATGGTCAAAATACCGGTCAGCGGACGAGTTGGAGGGGATATAAATTGTGATGATGTAGAGGGAGCAGTGATCCAGACTCACCCGAACAGCTACGTGCTCCAATTGTTCGCTATTTGACAGTGGAATCGCCTCGCAGCGTAAATGATGCTATCATTTGCTATCACGGCTATCAGCACACCACCACCTCGTGAGTGATGACTGCTTGCTGCACTGCGATCGCAGCGGAAAAATGTGTAGTCGAGAGAAATCTCTGCGCTTTCGATGTCGTCACGAAGCCAGGTTTCGGTGATAACGAGCAAATCGTAGTCGCAACTAGACAACATCATACGAAGGCGAGCAATTTTGGTGCGCATACCTCGCACATTCTGGTAGTAAACTGATAAGCTGGATCTTGGCCTGGAATCGGAGAGCGATTCATGTCTTGCTGGGCAGTTAGCGCATACGTACTTGCCTGAATTCACGTTTTGAAAGCCCCTTTGGGGTGATTCAAAAATGACGTCCACTCTTTAGGGGGGGGAGGGGTGTATCAAATTTGTGACAATATGTGACAGGGGGGGGGGAGGGGGGTTATAAAAATGTGACATCCAACAATTTTGCATTTGGTAATCTAAATTTATCTGCGTTAATACGAAAACAAAGGCGTCGAAAAGTTTGAGTGTACGGTAAATGAAAAAACACATTTTACTTAGTTGTGTGAGTGCAAAAAATTATTTACTTTTGTCATACATGTTCTTATCGTCAATGAGCACGAACCGCACGAGCTGTGCTTTATTCTGAAACTTCGTCGAAGTTTAATTTTGTTGAAAATCCTATTGTGTTAATTTTTGGGAACGAGAATCCTATTGTGAAGAACTTTTCAAATAAAAAATCAGCACCTTGGAAACGGAAGCTTTGAAACCGATAGATACACTGAAGGTTTTTTTTTAAGCCAGCAGACGTTCTGTTGCGAATGGAGGGATTTTTAAAAAATGTTCCAAAAATACAACCAGATGAATGAACTCCAGCCTTTCAGTTCTTCACAAGCTCCTCCGGATTCGGACAAAAAAAGTTCGCTCTCATTTTGCATGTCCTAAATAGGATGCAATTTCCAAAGAATTGGATATTATTAATTCCGAGATTTCCAGCCTGCTGATTAAAGAGCGAAATGACATGCTTTCGGGTATACAGAAAAGACGCTGTCTGACCTGATCAACCGCAGGAAAGCGCTAAATATGGCCCTGGAGAAGTAGAAATCAAATCAGCAACGTCAAAAGACAAGCAGATTGAACCGAAAGAAGATTCTTGAGGAAGAATTTGAAACAAACGCTCATCTTATCAAGCGTCTCAAGATGCGGCCTAATAATTTTATTTGTGTTTCATATGATATTTTACTCTCGTTTAATCAAAATATTTAATCATAGCCAAGACTCCTAACTTTTCCTCGAACATGACCCATTCTGCACTGCACAGTGGTACTTCCCACCATTTTGACCACTTTTGGTCAATCTTTTTTTAATTTTTTGGATGTCGTCCGCTGGTTTTATGAATTTTCGAAGCTTTGCTTTGGATAAAGTCCAAAAAGTCTCGATTGGACGTGCCTCCAGGCAGTTCGGAGGATTCATGTCCTTCGGCACGAAACATACATTTTGACTTTTGTACCATTCTAAAGTGTTCTTTGCGTAATGACATGACGCCAAATCGGGCCAAAACACTACTTGACCTTCGTGCTGCCTGATCATCGGCAATAATGGCTTCTGGAGACATTCCTTAACGTATTTCTGAGTGTTCATCGTCTCCGTTGTGATGTACGGACTAGATGTTTTACCACACTCGCATATTGTCTGCCAAACTATAACCTTCTTACTGAATTTTTCGGTAAAAATTGCCTTCTCTGTTTCAGGGATGTCTTTGTCTTCGCTGACAGTATAGAGTTGTGGTCCGGGAAGCGTTTTGTAATCTAGTTTCACATACGTTTCATCGTCCATTGTTATACACCCAGTATTTCTGCACAATAACGAATCGTAGAGTTTGCGGGTCCGTTCACGGACGCGGCCTGTTTTGGGTTCCTTTTGGGTTTTTTCTGCTTCCGGTATGTTTTTAGCCCAAGTCTTTCTTTGGCACGCATGACGTTACTCGATGAGGTCCCTAGTTTTTTCTCAACATCCCGAACGGAAGTCACTAGTTTTCGCTTGTAGGCATCCCTGATCTTTTTATCGATATCCGGACTAACAGGACCGGATTTCTGACCAATCTTCGGCGCATCTTCAAACGTAAACTGTTCTCTATATATTTCGAATCGCAGATCGTACCGCTCCGACGTTTACACCCTCTTCCTTGGCCAATTTTCTCAAGGAGAGTCCGCTCACAGTGCACAAGTAAGACAAAACTGAGCACTTTTTTGATGCTACGTCATTCAGAAATGTGCAAACAAAAGACGCAGCCAAAACATGTTGAAATATTTCATTATATTCAAAATGACCTTTAAAATAAGGTGTGCTTATACTTTCTGGAACAGTCGTTAGTTGCTGGGCAGAGAGGTGACGTTAAGAATTTGGAGTAACATGAAATGAACTTTTTTTATAGCAACAACAGCATTGTTAAAAATAAATACGTACGCGAACAAACTTTTCAGTTAGCATTTTCTATTTTTAAAGTAACAAAAATATCATAAATCTTGAAATCTTGATTTTGTAGAATATGGGACAGTGCTTAAGGATGGGGGAGATTGCGGTCCGGAAGAACCTACTACTTTAAAAAAGTGTATAATTAAGGAATCGACTAGTGCTTGAAATTTTCTTGGCAATAAGAAGTATGATCTAGATTAAGTGTTGCACACAATTTCAACGTTGGGAGAAACGGTCGGGAACTTTGCATAAAGCACCATCCTTGCGAAAAAAAAATTAATCAATTTATCATCAACAAGAAATTTTGATTCCAGTCCTGTATGGAAGTTTCAAAATAGGGTATTCTCTCTTTTTTGAGGTATGAAAAAATTTATGAAATTTTTTACAATATTGCTAATTGTGATTTAAAAAACTAATTCGAGAACTGATCGTCTTAGGAAAACATTCTTGTGGTGGAAAGTGCACAAAAGTTTCTAGGGCTCAGGAAAATCGAAAAATAACATCGTCTATACCAAAATTGCCCACAAAATTGAAATATTGATTTCTTGAAACCTATGTCAAAGTGGGATCATTTCAGTAGAATTTCCCAGACTGTTCAAGGTAAATCTTGAAAATCCTCGATTTATTTCAAAAACAAAAAACTCACCGCTTTCACATTTGTATTCATGATTCCATTTCTTTTCCACTTTCTGATCATATTCTCTTTCGGAATTATGAGTAAATTCAAGATTTTTCAGAGCTTTTTTCTACGAATCATGATGTTTTGCGCTACAAGAAAAATTATGTATATTTCCATATAATTTTCCATATCTCGAGAATGGATAAACATCCAATATTGATATATCAAAATTTTCAATCGTATAAAAGTTGGTTTGAATGTTTTCGACATACCTACAAACGATGTACAAACATATATTATGTTGTGTAAAATATCTTTCCAGACCTTTTTTTTCTGTTGATTAGAAAATTTCAAGCACTTTTTACAACTCAATTTATGTTTTACAAAGTTTGCACTGCAAACTTCAATTATTCACCTAAGCTGAACTGCCATCAGTCACTGGTGTTTAAACCAGATTTTGCCCGATTATGGGGTAACTTTTGCTCAAAAATCTGTTACTTATGCACAAAAGTGAGGAAAAAAAACCGGTTTCCACATTAGACCCGGGGTTATCTCATAGATGTGTAAGTGCATTATAGAGTGTGGTTCATGAGTTATGAATTTTTAAAGTAAGTATTATTGGAAAAACTAAAAATGTTACTCCTCGCACGGAGAATAAATAACATAACAATTAATGTATGTAAAAATGTTATAAACTCAACTAAAACTCCCCATTTATTAAATTTTGTCTATTTTAATCTAGTTAATTCGATGGTTGTAAAGATGTTAATGTAAACCACTCATACCGATGTGATCTAGAGAGAAAGCTACGAGTATTAATAAAGCTTTGTTTTTGTATCTTCAAAAACTATCGCACCTTTAATATTTATCAAGAGTAATAAAAATATACAATGAAATTATTAATTCAATAGGCATTTCTGAATTAGAATCAGTCAAGTTTTTTTCTGCTTTTCAACTAAAATTATTTCAAATTCAAAACTGCCGTGTTTCTTAAATGAGTGCAGTTTAAAAAAATATATATATATTAAAAAACAACGTTTTTTTTGCAGAAGAAAACATGTCATACGATAAGTCCATCTGTTACGCATATCTTGATTTATCTCTGCCTGTTATTTCAAAACACACTTCACCTATCTGTGGACAGGAGAACTATACACATGTAATTATGTAAATGATTCAATTTGAACTAAATTATTATTGAAGTCGACGTTATCATTGAAATCAACAAAACCAATATGCATTAGAAGATTTCCATCCAGAATGTGCCGGAAATCCCAAAAATCATACCCGATCATCATTGATTTGGATGAAACTTGGCACATGAGTTCGGTACGTTGGAAAAAAAAAATTCCACTGGTGTTAAGATAATTTGGGTTCAAGAGTAACTTTTGAGATGGGCGTATGTGTTTTTTCCAACATTTTACTTGAAAAATCGTAGTTCAAAAACCATTACATTTAGAGAAAAACTTTATATAAGGGAATTGTAGGGAACTAAAAAGCCTTTCTTAAAAAAATATACACAGAAAAAAAAAAATTTTTTTCAATCAAGAAAAATCAAAAATAATTACTAAAAATCAAATATCTAAAAAAACGTATTTTTTATATATTTTTAATTTGTTGTATGGAAATTTGAGAAAAAAAGACACGTTTTAAAAAAAACTCTAGGATGGACGCTCTTATAATAAAAAAGTTTTTCAAATAGCGAACTTTGGTGTATATTTCAAATTTTGGTTATTCATTCTTATAAATAAATTTTGATGTTACAATATGGTTTTGGAGATTATTACAAACAATAATGATCATAGTGATAAACCACGTAAACGCAACCGTTTTCAAGATATTTCTGATTTTCTTTCAATATAATTTCAAAACCTCAAAAAATACGCCCTTTTCATAAATTACTCGTGATATTAAAACAACAATAGCTAACGATTGTTTCTCTTGTGTTTTTAGCCTTTTTGAAACACATGTATGTGCCTCTTACTTACTCTTAACAGCTCGTCGATTGAAAAAGCTTCACTTAAAGTTATAAGACAAAAATAATGAATTATGGTTGGATTTATATTTATATATACCATTTATTAGTCTCGGTCATTGATAATATTACATAAACATTATATAAACTATTGATTGCTTTTATATATATTATGAATCCTGCCTTCTTCGTCATTCGAAAACAGTTTTACAAAAACTTCGTTTTCTGAAATTGGAACGAATGAGTGGTACTTTTGTGTACCTGCAATCGTTTTAGTCTGTCGGTAAATTTCATTCCATTCTGCTACCCCCCAGCTGTTCATACTCTTCATGTGATACATAACAAAACGACATTTTTGTTAAACAATCATCACTTTTTTGGTTCGCCCATTCGAATAACTCTAATGCACTTTTTATAGGGTGTTCATGTTGTACAGCAAGGCTTGCATATCTTGCCATTCGTTCTAATGTACCACCAATTGCATCGCAAGGTCCCTTACCGTGGGATGTTGCGAAAAAATGCCATTCAGCATCAATATTGTATTTCTTTTTAAACTTACAAAGGCTTGCAAAGTTCTTCCTATTTTTATATTGGGATGCTGCCCCGTCAGACATAAACGTAGCTTTCTTTACTTTAATTTTTGTTTGCAAAAAGCTTATTAGTTTTGAAATAAACACCTGCACCGCAATCGTATCATGTTTCAACACTTCTGAGATAACAATGAAACTGATATTTTTAAGTATTCCAGATTCCGTGTAATAAATGACAAAAGGGTGAATAGTGGCTTGCTCATTACTCCAATAACTACTTTGAACAGCATCTTGAAAAACAAATGAATAATTTTCAGAAAAATCACAAATTATTATTACTTCGCCGTCTTTAAGACAACTTTTATAATCTCTCAAGAAACTAGACTGCTGAGATTTGACAAAATCGTGGGATACTAATTGTTCCAACTTTTCACAAAAATAAGCAATAAATTCATCAATTGGTTTAACAACTGTCTCTAAACTACATCTCTCAGTTGAAATCCATTGCTCAAAAGATATTTCAACTAAACCACGTTTTTCTAATTTGTCTGTTAAACTACTCTCAAAATCTGAAAAGCCTGGACATCGTTCGCATTCACGGAGGTAACATTTTTTAGTTCTAGTTGATGAGCTACATAATATTTCTTCAAAACACAATTTATAATCATTCTCGAATGAATATTTTCTAAGACCATGAAGCATCAAGTTAATGTTCTCATGAATGGTGCAAACACAAATGTTATGAGAACCTGTGCTGCCAAGTAATTTGCAATGCTTTGGTCTTAGTGCTGCAAAAGAGCTAAACCCAACAGCATTTTGATGCATCTCTTGAAATTTAATGAAAGCTTCTCTTAATGAACAAACTAAAAGGCGCTTTTGAATATGAACCCTCTTACCTTCACTCCTCACTGAAACGTAGTCGTTCATACCAGGGGTTGCTCGTGTAATCTCATCGCTGTCGTAAAATTGCAAAATTTGGTTTTTTATTTCCGGGTTCAGACCGTGTCCCAGCTTTTCGTTAGGGGCAGCTAAAACACCTTCGTGCTTTGCAAGGAATTTAGCTTGTGATACGATGTACTTGTTTGTTATTCCAAATTCTGCCATTACTCTTTGATTTGTCCAAGATTGTGGTAAAACCGAAAGTATCCTTACTTGATCGTCCCTCGAAGTTTCTGGATCAGCATACCGGTCCTTTAGCTGCGCGATTATTTCGTCATATTCGGCTGCTTTCACTTTCAATTGTTCCAGGTCATCCTCCTCCGCTTGATCCCCAAATATGTGTGTCCGAATGCCGTTTGAAACATCTTTGAACTTTTTGCGGGCATAATTTACGTTCAGGAAGTTTTTAGCCGATATTGGCGAAACGTTGATTCCAGCTACGCCCTTGTTAAATAGCTCAATATTATGGCGCCTTGAATAATCTTGCACACTGCTATCAGATGGCACTGACATTAATGATATTGCCGATGGCGTTTCCTCGAGACCATACAAGTCTACTTGCCGTGATGTAGATGGTTGTGGATCCATAATGTTAGTAATTGATGGTTTCTCACTAGGCTCGAAATTGCAGCATGGGATTGTTCCGTTCTATTTAAATGCAAACGACAATTATCACAAATCATCAAAGAAGTGTCCAAATGTGTTTTGCCCATAAACTTGAGTTTTTTGACATTTTGTTCGGTTAATTTACGAAAGTTTTTTGAGCACCGTTTAGTGGGAAACGGCATACAACACTTCTTCATGTTAAACTCCATTTTCAGTTCACTCAGATAGATTTTACTGATGAATGCGACTATGTATGAGCATATATATTGGCTGTGGTACCTTTGGAAATGCAGGTATAAAACATCTCTGGTAGTTTACAGGCAGCGTACATTAGCTGTTTTTTTATGAGAAGATATACCTGACATACGTTATAGCTGCTATTTGTCTACCTACCTTAAACAATATGTGTTACTTTCATCGCTACATCACCGAACTGTTCGGATTGTAGTTTTCACACACTACACCCGACCTCTAACATCGTTGGAGCTTGGCAAAATAGTCAGCAGTTCGATTAATATGCTTCTTCTATATGACCCTCCGCATAATTTCATCATCTGTCCATTTCACACTTGTCGCCCCTGCGACATCTATCTCGCTGTTACTTTCATCGCTTTAGCAAATTCGCTCCCTTCATTCTCTGAGCGGCTCGACCGATACAGCCATAAAACAATTATAAATATATTGATTGCAATATTAAAACAATAGTGCTATTTATCTTGTTCTTTTCAAATGAGTCTTCTTATCATCCTGATATCAAAAGAAAAGAGGACGTTAGAGTAATGTGAACGTTATAATATGAAGATCTTGGAAAATTTATCATTTCTGGTGGAAATCTCGATTAACTTAAGAAAAGAGCGAATTTTCTGAGGTTTTTTCATTCTATTGAAATAAAATCCGAAAAATCTCGAAAACGGTTGCGTTCAGGTGATTTATCATTATAATCATTATTGTTTTTAATGATCTCCAAAATCATATTGTAAAATTAACTTTCATTTATAATAATGAATAACCAAAATTTGAAATATGCACCAAAGTTTGCTCTTCGGAAAACTTTTTTATTATAAGAGCGTCCATCCTAAAGTTTTTTTCAAAACGTGCCTTTTTTTCTCAAATTTCCACAAAACAAATTTGAAAAATATTAAAAATACGTTTTTTTTATATTTGATTTTTAGTATTTATTTTCGATTTTTCTTTATGAAAAAAATTTTTTTTTTTCAGTGTACATTTCTTTTACAAAGCCTTTTTAGTTTTCTACAACTCCCCCATATAAAGTTTTTCTCTAAATGTAATGGTTTTTGAACTACGATTTTTCAAGTAAAATGTTGGAAAAAAAACATACACCCATCTCAAAAGTTACTCTTGAATCCAAATAATTTTAACACCAGTGGATTTTTTTTTTTTCAACATACCGAAGACGTGTACCAAGTTTCATCAAAATCGAAGATAGTTGAGTTTGGTGACCGACCGATTTGGCGTGGAATCAGTCTATATTCTTTTTTTCAGAAGTGTGACATCCAAGGGGGGGTAATCATATTTGTGACAAAGTGTGACAGAGGGGGGAGGTGGGTCTAAAAACCTGAAATTTGATGGACGTCATTTTTAATCACC
>JASCZW010017634.1:0-16769 GCA_034211315.2 Aedes japonicus | reverse complement strand
AAAGTTATAATATTTGCGTAAGTTTTCAAAGGTTACCAATACATCAATACATTACAAAGTCATATTACAATAAAAGAGATATTTACAATCATACATTTATTAATATAACATCTCTTGTACCGGGCGATCACTATGTCGTTTATCGATTCAGCAGTTTTGAACGATGATGGCACAGCCTGTTTATACAGAACGCCATGACTGAAGAGTGGTCAGCAATGGCGGGGTAAGTCGTTGCACAGTGTGCCAGATACCAGCGTCGGTGCACGCTAGACGAATATTACCGATTAACGAAGGCATGTGTGGCAAGGATTAGTACACATTTGCAGCGAGTTTGCAGTTATAAATAATCAACTCAAGCATATGTACTGCTCAGCGTTAGCTCGCAGAAAATAATAACGACGTCAACATCAAAATTTCGCAGAAATATTACGGAGCCAGACCAATATTGCAACGCTTGTTAACATTACCTTAAAAAAGAAAAGGCAGTGCAGAAATATTAATCGTTCTTCGTTTGCGCATTTTTCTGAACCGAAGGTGACACAAAATTGAATCAGAAATACATATTCGTTGCTTGTCTACCAGTGTATGCAGGTGTGTGCAGCATAAGGTGCTTTGGTGATTTCAGAATGACCACCTTTCGATTTGGGCAAATCACCCATTTGTATAATCAACTGCGCAACGAAATCAATTTTAGCTGTGTGTTATGCGGCACCCCATACTGCAGCAAAATAAAACGCCGCAACGCACACGTGTATTATAGCTATAAATGAAGACAAATATTCTGTCACGCCAGTCAAAATGATGCAACAGCGGTAGTGATATCCACCAAGACTGATAAGGCGTAGAGTTAAAAGTCAGTCGCGCGAAATGGTGGGCTTCACAGCAATGAAAAATAAAAGCGTTACCGGATCAGAAGGTTCCATAAAAGCGTACATGCGCAGAGAGGTGCCAATGAAGCAACAACCACGAAATCCAGTCATATTGCGGAATGGTAAATACGAGAAGAACACTGCACCTGATTTGACCTGAAGGATTTTCCACACCAAACAGTTCTTGAACGGCTGAACATAAACACACGCTCTTAGTCCGCATCCAACGCCTGGACAACCATCAGAAGTAAGAACGCAGAACGATCCTCGGTTTGAAAGCGCGGAATAAATAATATCCTTATGGATCAAATTGGGGGTAGTCAAGATACCCACGGTGATTCCAAGAGCTTGACCATTCACAACGAGTTCAGGATCGCCACAGTGCAAACCAAATTGTTCGTCGGGTCCTGGATATATCTGGCAAATATGGGGTCAACTGAGTCTCGCAGCATCCGTATTTCCAATCGGAGTTGAAACAAATAGCGTTAAGGAAAGTTCACCGGGTCATCTACCAACCACCAGAGGTACTGGGACTAGCGATGGGTCGCAACAACCTTGGTGGAGTTGTTCGATTCCCTTGCGACTTCGACCATGGAAGCGGCTCGTTGTCTTCCGAATAATTTCCGTTCCACGCATAAATGAAGCACTCTACGTCCTCTTTCGACTATACCCATTGGCATCATCCCTGCTTAGGACGCAGACCGCGTCATGTGCGTACCAGCACCAAGCACTTACTACCATTAGGCACACTGCCTGTGCGTACTCCCAGATCCATGCCGGCCCGTGCCAAAATTTGGGCAGGCACACTAAGCCCCTTTGTATTAGCTGATCTATTCTGACATCATGCGAGAGCAATGCCGGCGATAGCCAATCGTCTGGAGCTCATCCATTTCTCCAGCACAATTCCGATGCCAGAGCAGAGGCCAGCTACTTCCCAACCTCTTCGATGGATTCACCACATATCTCCAGTGTTATGTCGTCCGCGAACCCGACTATCTTCGCCCTGCTCGGGAACTCCAAGCAGCAGTACCTCGTTGTACATCGTGTTCCAGCTTACACCGGACTCAGGATCAAGCTTGTGGGACACCTGCGGTGATCTCGAACACGTTTCGGCCTGCCTCTGTATTGTTTACCAGTACGCGATTCTGAAGTAGCTTCCGAGAGCCTTGAACAGGTACCCAGGAACCTGAAGACGTTGGAGCGAGTCGGCGATAGCCACCAAACTGGCGCAGTTGAACGCATCTCTCACGTCAAGGGTAACCACTGCACAGTAGCGTAATCCTCGCCTCTTGCGCGGGATTGCCACTACAGCCGTTTTGTAGACGGACTGAGTGGATTCCACTGTCGACTACCCTTTACGAAAGCCAAACTGGTTACTAGACAGACCGCCTATACCGTCCGTGTATGTTGTCAGTCTGTTGAGGATTACCCTCTCGAACACCTTACCCGCGGTATCCAACAGACATATTAATACACATGATTTGTTACGCGTGAAATATCCCAAATAACTGGTGTAACCCACGAAGAACTTTGAAAATATGACATTCAGTATGAATTGGTTTGTGAAAACTACGTTAGCAGTGCTATACATTATTATTAATAAAATTCACCTCGGCTTTTTTTACACCGATATTTCAGCAAGGTCAGCATCGGGTGAAAAAGGAAAATGCTCATGTTGGTACGTCAACTTTGACGCCAGCTATAGTCCAAACCACTTTATAGGAACAACTCAAATTTTGTCCACATTATTTTCTATACTTTTATAAGCTTTGGAGAAATTTTTAATATGCTACCTAAATTTTTCACAGAAATACGGATTTTTGAAATTGCTATGTCCAAAAATGACTTTTTTCACATATGTTATGATAACTTCAAATTTATAAATTTAATCAACATAAAATTTTAGTCACATTAGTTTTATACATTTTGTATAATTGTGTATTGTGTTGTGTATTGTGTATACATGTGTATATTGATAATTGACAAAGTTACAGGAGGTTGAACATAGAGTTTTTTGCTGACAAAATTTTGCTCGACTTTTTTTTTGCTACTGAGAGTATAGGTCTATATGCCGATGGATCTCCTGGTGGCTTCCCTGTCTTTGGTAGCAACACAAGGTTCTGAATTTTCCAGGCATCCGGGAAGACGCCTTCGTCCACCCTGAACATTTCGGGATCCAGCAAGATAGCTGTCGTGATGGCCAGATTTGGAATATCATCCGGTTCCAGTGCTTTGTTTACCTTTAGCGACTTTGCCGTCCACCCTTCCGTCGCTACGGCAGCGTTAAGAGTCCCCCAACGATCACCTGCAGCAGATCTGCGGTTGGAGCCACCGATCCTCTGGCTTAGGCAATTACTACCCGGTAGGCGTCACCCCACGGATTCGTATTGGCCTTCTGGCACAGGCCCTCGAAGGAGGCTCGCTGACTAGCGGGTAGCACCCTTCTACGCTCGATTGTCTCGGCGTCTGATCGCGCTCTTCGCATCCTCCGTCTTGCGTGGAGGCATGTTCTTCGGAGGTCGGCGATCTACTTCGTCCACCAATACACCGGCGATCTTCCATTTCTCGGTTTGACTTCCTCGGTATGGTCGCATCGCACGCTCGTGTAAGTGTCATAACGAGTCGTTCGCCGCAAGGTTCCTAGGTTTCGCATAAGTTTCGTTCCGTCTCAAGCGCCTCTTTAAAAGTCTCTTCATCAAAGTCGTTGTCCTTCATCTGCGGGCGAATGGAGTCGATGCTCCTTCTTCCACACGCTGCCTTGTATTGTAGACAATACAATAACGAACCGTCAAGTGGTCGCTATGGGTGTAGCCATCATCTAGCCTCCAATTGCTTAGCAGCCCAGGACTGCTAAGTGTTATATCGATGATCGATTCCGCTCCGTTTCTATGGTAGATACTCTTGGTACCCATGTTGGCCAGATCCACATTGAGCCTAGCCAAGGCCTCCACAAAAATCTGGTCCCTGGAGCTAGTACGGCGGCTCCTCCACTCGAGTGCCCAAGCGTTGAAGTCCTCCACTATTACCAACGGGTTCAAGCCAGTTAGCTCCATTGTCATCCGATCGAAGATATGGGAAAACTGTTCGATCGACCATCTTGGCGGTGCGTAGCAGCTGCAGAAGAACACTCCATTCACTTTTACAACAGCGAAGCCTTCGTTTGTGGTAGGCACAACTTCCTGAACCGAGTACTTGCCCGTCGTCCATTATGCCGCCATATTGGACCTGTCTGCAAACCATTTTCCGTTGCCGGCTAGGATGCGGTATGGGTCGGAAATCATAGCGATATCCGATGCCGACTCGCTAAGTGTCTGATACAGCAGTTGCTGGGCGGCCTCACAATGGTTCAGGTTTAGTTGGGTTACCTACGGTTGGTTAGTTGGTATACCTTTAGCGGCCGGGCGATTGGGCAATCCCCCCCATACGTGCTTATCGTCCGGTTTCCCGGCGCACATCAAGCATTTTTGGGGATCTTTGCAATCCCACGCCTTGTGGCTAGTGCTGCCATACCTTCTGCACATGTCACTCCTATCTGGGCCTCTGTACTCCCAGGACATGTGCCCGCTCTTTAGGCATCTGAAGCATGCCTTCTGCGGCTGGTGTAGGCTTAGTGGGCATATGGACCATCCCACCTTCACCTTGGCCACTTTCAACGTCGCGTCCGCGTCGACTGCCGCTACCCTCATGGTTGCCACCTGGATCCCGAGTAGACCCTTCCTCAGACCTATGTCGGCGGCAGCAACCTCGACCTTGCACTGTTCCTGTAGTGCAGTGGAGATCTCGTCAGTGGTGGCTGTTCCTGTAGTGCAGTGGTGATCTCATCCAGGTTCTTGCACTGGATCGCCACCTGCGAGACAAGGGCGCACATCTCCACACCCTCACCTAAGGCCAGTCTTGCCAGGTCTCTGTACTCCGGCCCTTTAGCGCCCTTTGTCGCCTTTTCCTATTCTTTTTTCGTCTTATTCCTCTTTTTTCTGACCGTTTTCCAGTGGCTTTCCCTGCCACGCCTGGGGTCATCACTCGTCCCCCTTCTAGCACTAGCGTCTGCTCCCGTTCTGGTTATGGCTGTTGTCGTTGGGGCCCTGCCGCTCGGGTCTCCTTCGACGCTTGAGACAACTCGCGAGCTGGGTGTCGCGACTTTCACGCTGGGCTTAGCACCGGGGCCTCTCTCTTTGCGGGCAGTCGGAGCTGGTCGTGAGGATGAACCTTCAGACCCCGCCGCCACGTTCGCGTTGGTTCGTTTGCCTCCTGGGGCTTCCGACACGATACGCTTCTTGGAAGCGCCAGGTGCCGTTTCACCCGGGAACTGCCTAGCCCGCTTGGAGGTCCCTGTCCTCATGGTAGATGGAGTGGACTCTTCGACCGAGACGGATGCTTCCGTCTGGGTTTGCTTTGAGGCTATATCCCTCGCCTTTTTGATGGCTGCTAGCAGTGGCAACTCTATGGCACTTTGCTCGGCTAGTAGCTTGGTCTCCAGCTCTTCCCTCTCCTTGCATGCAGCCTGCACTGTCGTGTGCAATGTTGTTGCGCGACGACGTGAAGTCGATAATCGCGTCCAACTGCTCAGACATCTCCAACACTTTAGGAAGGGTTTCCCGCATCCTATCCATGGCCCGGATGAGTCCTGGCCCATCCATGGACACGCCTAGCTTGGTGAGACCTGCATCCAATACCGTAGCACTACCGCTTTTTCCTGGGTCTTCTTCGTTTCCTCCATGTTGTTGGGTCCCCCTCCAGCCGCTATCCAAGCCCACGTGGCGTAGTCGCTATTATGATCCCATGGTTGTCTATGCAAGCAGGGAGGCCATGCGTCTCTTCATGGGGAACCGTGTTCAGAGCCGGATCAGCATAAGACAGGTATAGGGTCATCTGAGCCTACTCCCGCCCGACTGGCAAGGTCGGGCGATGGAGAATAGAACGTACTGGAGGCTTGCCAAGATTTTAATGGGACGGAGACGACCTGTGCCGCGAAAACCTCGCCATTTCCTGCTTGGTGTCACCCGGCAGTACTGAGGGAGACGACACAGGCTCCAGCCCGAATACAACGGTACCACTCATTATTCCTTTCGCAGCCAGTTGCCATAATTGGGGTTTTGACGCTCCCTCCGTAGTTCGTTTAGCCGTTAAGGGGAGCTTAACTTTTCCAAGGTGCACCGCGGGGAGGCGAACTACATTCACACCTCGAATGGTAGATGGTATGATGGTATGCGTCGCTGTAGTCTTCACCTATTGTTCCGGTCCGTTTTCTGCTGTTGACGTTCCTGTGTTTGCTGGTTGAAAGGCCTGACGCCACACCTTAGCTTCTTGGAGAGCCACCAGTTGAATTGATAGGCCTACGAAGTGGCACAGACGAAGATTCATTCGCTTTTGACATGGAGAATAGTAGATGTTTCAGAATTCGAAGAAATGTATCCCAAAAAGGTCGCATCGAAGTCATACTTTTCACAGACCCATGACCCTTAGGACTTCAGTCAACTGAACCATTACCAGGAAATGGATCAAAATATGGTATCATTTTTGAATAAAATTGGTTCCAATACCTGAGCCAACTCTAACTAAGGATCTAGAGATGAAAATGTACAGATGTGGTTGTTTCAAAATATGGTGTGTTCTTAGGGATGGCTATGGAAAACTTAAGACTAGTCCTGGAAACTAACTAAAGAAACAGCAATTTCCATAATGCTAATTTAGGTGCCTTTAACTCTTTTCTATTTGTTGGAAGGACAGAATGGAATGATTTTTGAACTAGTTCTGATAACTTTACTAACCCATTTTAATATTCACCCAAATGACTTCCAAGTTTCAAATCTACTCGCGTGATTTAGTCAAATATAACATTTCCAATGGGATCTCTTACTTATTGCTAGTTTTATTTCATACCGTCACATCAAAGAAATCATTGCACGGTTTGCATAAAATAAGATTAAATTAAAACTCAACACTTGTACCAGTGAAGATACGGAAGGAACGAGAACTCCACTCGCATAGATAACACAGCCAGACCTGCCACCAGCTGCCGACGAAGCCGTCTCGACTCGCAGCAGCCAGGAATTGAACAAATCCATCGCCATAGTATCATCCCGGGATTCTTTTTGGAGCTTCCCACTTTTGTAGGATGCATTTAGTCGACTCTCAGCTTACTGTTTCAGATGCCCTTCAACTGATGGGATGCTCCCAATATTGTGCAACATCGAACCCATCCCTCCTATCATGACAATGCTCTTTCACATCCTAGCACCGGGTCCCAGTATAGTTCCTCAAAACTCAGCCAGCCTTCTGTGTCGTGACGTAGCAGAACAGTGATTGTCTTTTCTCCCTTCGCCTGTTACTCGCACTTGATGCCGAAAATCATCTCCCTCGTCTTCCATCCTTTGATTATTTGTTCGTTTATTATATATTAATTTTATGTTTTCATTAGCATCCTTTCGCCCGGCAGCAGGAACAACCGACTGGTGTCTCTCTGCCAGCCTCCACGGATGAGGATGACTGCGCTCCGGCTGCGAGATGATGGTGTCTGGCTCGGCTGGCTCTGCTGCCAAACAACAATGGCAGTATTGCGGCACTTGATCCAAGTCGGGATTTAGAGCAGATTGCAGCTTGACTGCTACCTTTGTAAGCAGTTCACAATACTCCATTCAAATTGCTCAGCATAGAATAATCGGGAACGGGAACGAAACGGGAAGTGATTTGTTATTATAAGACGCCTAGAATGAATGCTCATGAGCATCGTCGTCGACTATCTCTGTACGTACGTATATGGCAAGCGGTGCGGCGCCAGCAATAATAAATATTCCGAAGCAAGCCATGAGCGAGTTCCCTACCTCTTACTCTCGTTCCGCCGGCGAGGATAAAGTCAGGGAAGCGTGAAATATCTCCACCCCGGTTTGCTATGATTCCTGGCTGGGGAGCTTACGATAATGCTATATTTATGGAAAGTCGGCGGCGGAGGAAGGAAATTGCCTTCACATCTTTTAGCTTGTGCTAATTGTCATCAGACTGAGTGAGCTGCACGCTGCCGCCATTCTCTTCCTTCTGCTTCACAAGTGAGCTAAGCAGATAAGACGAATTTAAATAAATTTCATTATCTAATAAGGGTGGAGTGAGAGGGCATAATCAAGTCATTCTAGACGACATTGCAATATGTACATATTTGCTCGGTGCTGTAAATTCTTACTTGTATTTGCGCTGATTTATGAAAATAAATATGACCTTGACATTTTCACTCCACTGTGCGTAACCGATTGAACATCGCATCCTATTCAGCCTCGAAAATTTGAACTGCTCGGATCAAAGGTCGGATGTAAAAACAAACCGTTTTTGGCTATCACCTTCACAGGATGATAAAACTGTGGAATTTACTTTTTGTATAATTTAATGTTTTGTCGTGTTAATTCTTAGTGCCGATAGTTTTCCTACTTACAATTTTTAGTTTGTTTTCCGTCGAGAACTTCCTTCTACCTCGTTTTAGCGAACTTCTGTCTATAATTATTTCTTAAATTATCACAATTATTCGTCAATTGTCATGCACTGCAAGTTTTACCTGTCTGTCCTACTATGTCGTATGGCGAATATTAATGTGACTGCTCGTGGGACGCGCGAATCAGATTAGGCACCACTGTACCGTTCACCCTCTATGAAATCAGCTGTTACGAGTGAGATCTAATTTTATTCATGTTATTTATTCTATCTAACTCTCACACTACTCACCGGTTTCTGTGTTGTGATCGTACAACCAAATTTCACTGAATACGCCGATACTCCACTCAAATTAAGCACCAAGTTAAATCAGACTAAACGCACTAAAATTTCTCAACTTCTATTAAGGTGAAACTCCCTTGAATCCTTAGTATTCAACATGCATGTAGTAGTGCAAACACTTGTTTGCTCTCAAATGATAGGATTGGTGTATCATGAAGAAAACGGTCATGGTTGCCAGTAATTTTAATTTTTCTTTGTGGATTACAATACATCCATTTAAATATTCCCTACAATATTCACATTTTTAAAAGAGCATAAGTCCTCAAAATAAGAATCCTTTTTAAAGTTTGGGGGAGTCTGGGACATAATTAACAAGATAAATATTGGTGAATTTTATAAATATATGTTTAGTTTGGGAACCTTGGACGTTTTTTAATTTTTTTTAAGATCCCTAATAACTTTTTAAACATATGACCAGAATTGCATCAAAATTTCACTGCAGAAGACTGTGAATATTAAGAGTCAACTGAAACCATTTTATGGCGTTAATCGAAAGATTGTGACATCCATACCAGGAAATTCAATTGATATTCCCAAATAGTGTCTCCTCACAGAATCACAGCTCCGGTAACCCGGATTCCCGGAAACCAGATGCACTCAAATGGATATTGCATATAATTTTCATAAAGTGAATTGAAATCGGTCAATAATTGCCAGAGTTACAATCATTTGAATTTGGTGGGTACCCGTGTACCCTGTTGAATACTTGAAGGTGTATTTTTTTGTCGAACACATATGGGTTAATAAGAGATATATCCATAACGAAAAAGGGGGAATAAGTCAACCCAGACTCCCCTACTCCTGGCTTGTGCTTCCAAGGAAAAGAAAGGGAATGAAGGCTGTTTACCTTTTCTTTCCAAACAACAAGCAATTGCAAAGCAAATCAAAAACACACTCACCATCGGATTCGGAAGTATTACCGGGATTTTCAAAACCAGTATCATTTGGGCCAGATATTGGAACGTCATTAAGTCGGAAGATTCGCCGACAGATTCTTCTCCGGAACTTATTTTTCGATGAAACTCAGCATCAGTTGACGGTGAAGTAAAACCACTATTCCACGGGTTTTCGAATGTCCACGATAAGGGATCAACAGCACTTCTTATCACTTTGTTAGCCCGTTCACGTAAAAAAGCCGCTTTTCTTCTTTTAGTATGACGCGGCATTTTTTACTTTTTAGAAAACTTTTATCAGTCCAGCACACTCGCGCTGACAACACTGCGCCCTGCTACGCTAAGCACAGCGGAGTGTAAAGTAGAAAAAAGCAAAACGCGCAGTTTTGAGACCAGCTGCTGAATTTTTGCACCCTTCTCGCTAATTAAACAGGTTTTTAGTCCACTGTTTTCAAGAGCGCGATGATAATTAATCTTTCAGTGAAAGTAAATCGTGTTCAAGTGGCTACGGGAAGTGGAAATACAGATTTTTGTG
The DNA here is from genome assembly GCA_034211315.2 of Aedes japonicus. NCBI lineage: Eukaryota > Metazoa > Arthropoda > Insecta > Diptera > Culicidae > Aedes > Aedes japonicus. The sequence goes on along the minus strand of JASCZW010017634.1, from coordinate 6,714 downwards.
AGAAAAAAATAGGCAGATCCTGACTTTAAAAAGGTAAACAAAGACGACAAAAAATTACCTGCTCTGTAGAAATGAGCACTAGTTGATCAATACAGAGTGGTTTACGTGAAATAAACATTGTGAACTGATTAAATATTGTGTTCTGCTGTCCTATTACCAGTATGGCAATGATTCACTGCAGGTAAGTGGACTAATTTGGCATATTTTGTTGAGCAAACCCAAAGTGTGCATGTGTGGATGAGGAAGCCATCGCTCCTGCCATAAGGGGATTCCATCGTGTATGTCCTTAAACTCTTTCACTATACAATTCCCGTTTGTTTTTGTTTTTCTCCTCTACTACGTTTGAAGTATATCTTTCTTACTCACTCTCTCTCCCTCCCTTCTACTCTGCTTACCGTATGTCATCTGACATGTTTACGTCGTCTGCGCGTATGTATGCGTACGGCCAGTGCTGCCAGAACATGAACTATTTGATTGGTAACTGACACCGCACCAACCATTTGTAGTTCATATGTAATTTAATACGGAAAAGCGAGCTATTCGTTCATTATCCATTTTTTTTAACGCCTCTGATGGCTCAATAAAGACCGTACTTGAAAAAAATGCAACAGACTTAAATTATCATCAAACCATAATTTCAAATCGGATGTTTTTGAAACTCTCAGGGAGTAAATAAACTCATATTAGCTATGTTTTTGCAAAGTGGGTTTATTCAACCTCCTATACTAGGCTGAATGCTCGTAGCTTGGACTACCCATAAATTCTGGTGCAACACCATCTTTACTACAGGGTGTCTCACAATAGGTGTCTCTAAAACAAAATGGGATTACAGCAAAACAAATCAACCAAATCATAGCATTTATTTTTCATTTGAAAGATACATGTTATAGAAATAAACCATATCAATTCAATTCGAATCCTTTTCCTTGATAACTTTGCGCAAACGCTTTGTAAGCCCATCGCAGCTGGCACGCATGGTTTCCTGAGGAATTTGGTCCCAAATATCAACCAAATATGTCTTGAATCGATATAAAGTAAGCCCTTTCGTAGGGCCTAAATGTTGAAGCATATAACCCCAAACAAAGTAGTCAAGTGTGTTGAGAACAATATGGTGTATTCCCATACAGCGTTGAAGCATGAGGAAGCAGATGGTTCTCTGCTCATTGTAATAAGTTACCGTGCCGAACCAAAAGATTTCTGCTTCTTTGGACCATGGCTTGCTTTTGACGCTCCGTCAACCCGTGAACCCGTTGATTCTTGTACGGCTTGCATTCCAGATCATGTCTGAGGAGTCTGTTAATTGAAGCAGGGGTCATTTGGAATTGTTTGCTCAATCTACGGCCAGATACGGCCGGATTACGTCTTATTCGCTCCCTTACACGTTTGACCTTTTTCTGCATTCTGAAAGTTTGTCTGGCACCTCCTTTGTGTTGAGTATTTCAAGTTTCCTTGAACCGTTTCAAGGTACGAAAAACAAAACGATTACTCACTCCGAACTGCTTAAGGCTATTGAACATCTGACACAGTCTAAGTTTTTGCAAATGAAGTTATAAAAGTTGCTTCCGTATGGCTTCCATGGAAGCGGATAAATATAAACAAACGGAATCGCTTATTTATCTTCAGCGATAAGCTGTCAAAAGAATACACTTAAAATGGGTACAATCAGTTCCGCTGTTGAAATAACCCAGCTGAAATAAACCAAGACTGGAAAAAGGTGACACCTAACGTTTGCATTAAAAAAATGGACTTTTTTTTTTTCGGATGATGATAAAAAAAAAAGCTAAGACAGGTAATTGCTTTTGATAAATTTCCCATGAGAGGTAATTATTTAAGCTTACCTTCAAAAAACATTTACGCCCTTGCGAACGGCGTTCTGACAGCTAACCGGAACATTCGCCATGGCGGACGAAAACATGGGAGACGTTGGGCTGGTTCGCTGACTTGGGTACCACATCGACATTTAGCCACTCCATATCCTCCAACGGTCCGGAGCGAGTTACACACCAAGCTCCCCAAGAAGAGTGGCTTTGACATCCCCTTCTCGCTGATTGTCAGCCACAGCAGCACCTTCTTGGGGAGCTTGGTGTGTAACTGCCGCTGCGTCATTGCCTGCAGCTCCGAAACCAGTGGACGCGACTTCCGCTTCCTGTGTTCATGTTCATGTTCGCCAGGTACTTTTCCACTATTTGACCGGTTGAACCGACCTCGCGGCCAAGTGCACGCAGCGATGCAGCCACTTTTCTCTCGGTCTTCCTCTTCAGCATCCTTTGGAGCTTCTTGTCTCTCAGGGTCGTCGGCCGTCCGGAACCGGGCTTTCTTTTGATGCTTTGATTGTTGTCTAATAGTGCCAAGATGTTGTAGATGCTGAAACGGGCGTATCCAGCGTCCTCAAAGTGCCGCATAATGTCCATTTTTGATGCGGCGGGGTGCCGTTCTTTGAACGCGCAAACTTCTGAACGGAGTTGCTTCACTGTTTTTTTCCATCACGGTTAGAGTTCGGTTGATAAAGCTGTCAAATTTTGTCTGCTGACTCATGGGTTACTATGATTGATGCTGCATGGGTAGTTTTGGCAGTGCGGGTGAAGGTAAACCTATGAAAAATCGGCAATTTTTGTCCATTTTTTTATTGCAAATGTTATTGTGAAACACACTGTACACACTTTGATCCACTTAGTCTTCAAATCCTTCTCGTTTTGAAGACCTTCCCTGTTTTCCGGAGTTTGCCCTTCATAACCATCCGGAATTTTTCTATTGGGCGAAATAGTGTCGAGTTTGGCGGACGTGCCTTCTTCGGCACAAAAACAAACCTCGTTGGCTTCGTACAACTCCATCACCGAATTCACGTAATGGCACATACAGAACAGAGTGTAATTTTCGTATAACCAGAGAAACGGCAGCAGACGCTTCTAGAGGCATTCTCCTTTATATATTTGGCCGTTGAGAGTGCCGTTCGTTATGCACGGTTTGCTGAATTTTCCGCACCCACAGATCGTCTGCCACACATTCTTTGGCCTTTTTATTCCAGAACTTCTCCGGAACATCCAGGCGGAACTTTCCGCCGAAAAACTGCAGGCCTGGGATCTGCTTGGCGTCCCCTTTAATGTACGTCTCGTCGCCCATTACGATGCATTTTGGCTGCACCAACCACTCGCGGTACTTTCTTAAAGTAGAATATTTAGCTTAAGTGGGAATCGATAATTATTGCAACATTTCAAAGATACTCAACAGAATGGAACAAAATGTGAATGATAGTTTTATTATTATAGAGCTTTATCCGGGCAATCCGTTTAGCACGTGAAGATTGGCGGAGCTGCGCTGCAAGCCACCCGGGGGGTCATAGGTTACGGCTCCCAGATATGGAAGTAAGATGAAAATTAAATAAGCATCCCCAGACTGGCAGTGGGGGCTGCCTAGGATGTAGGGGGAGCTTAGCAGTTGCTGAACTCTGTTGAGTTTCTTCCAAAATCCCTCAAATATCTGAAAGCACCCCTGTCAACGCGAGTCACCCCGCTTTACTTACCAATCAGACCAAGGCCGGCGTTTTCTCTGCTGTACACAAAAGCTGTCGCCATTGTAATCGGTCCATGGCTGTACCTCACCAGTGTCGCTGCCTGCGGAGAGTCCGCAGGTTGCCTTCAACTTGATCGATCCACCTTTCTTGTTGCGCGCCTCTTCTTCTTGTACCCGTCGGTTCGTTTTCGAGAACGATTCTTACGACATGCCCAGCCCAGCCCATAAGTCGACCGATTTTAGCGATGTGTACGATGGGAGGTTCTCCCAGCAACTGATGCAATTCCGGTTCCTTTGCCTCGTCCACGTTCCGTCTTCCATCTGCACCCCACCGTAGATCGTACACAGCACCTTCCGTTCAAAGAAACCAAGAGCGCGGTGGTTTTCCACTAGTAATGTCCATGTTTCGTGGCCGTAGAGAACTATCGGTCTAATGAATGTCTTGTAGATGGTCAAATTTGTAGTTCGACGAGCTTTGATCGATCTTAGCGTTCTTCGGAGTCCAAAGTAGGCACGATTGCCAGCCATAATGCGCCTTTGTATCTCTCTGCTGGCGACGTTATTGGCCACCAATGAGCCCAGATACACGAATTCGTCTATTACCTCGATTTCATCACAGTCGGTCGGAACTCGTGCTAAAAGGCTAACATTGTCTTCTCGTGAGCCTCTTCCCTTCATGTATTTTATTTTCAACGCATTAATCACAAGCCCAATCCTACCAGCTTCAGCCTTAAGTTTGATGTACGTTACCACCATCGCGAGTTTACCCGCGATAAGGGTAAAATTCCAGGTCTTCACCAACCTGAGCGTTTGTTCTCCATGTCAGGGTCGGCTCAAAACGGCGTCTGTTCTCCATGTTAGGGGCGGCCGATAATCATCCTCGTGCCAGCGTGGGACTTTAATCACAGCTGTACACGATGGTCATCCGGTAAGACAGCGGATTAGTGCAGGCCCTACAAGCCAGCCGTGAAAAATAATAGTAATGGAAACACACGATGTAAATACGGACCGGAACAATTGGTACAGATCCAGGCATCGCAAAAGAACCTAGTGGAAACTCGGAACATGGAACTTTATGTCCCTCAATTTCTCGGGAAGAACCCGATTTCTTTCCGACTTACTGAGGGTCCGCAAGTTCGACATTGTAGCGCTGCAGAGGTTTGCTTGCAAGAATCAATGCTACATACGCATAGGGATGGTCATACCATCTACCGAGGGCTGCAGCAATACACGCGAGCTGGGTCCAGCTTTTATCGTGATCGGCGAAATGCAAAAGCGCGTGATTGGTGGGTGGCCAATCGACAACAGAATATGCAAGCAGACAATCAAAGGCCGTTTCTGGCTACGATGGATGGTGTACAGTGTTCCTTGAAGATATCGGGTGTGCTATGGGACTCGTTTAAAACACGCAAAGGACTTCGACAAGGCGATGGTCTTTACTGCCTCCAGTTCAACATTCCGCTACAAGGTGTTGTGAAACGTGTGAGCTTTAACATGCGGAGTACGATTTTCAATAAATCCGGCCAGTTCATCTGCTTCGCTGACAACGTTGACATTTTCAACAGAACGTTCCATGAGGTAGCTGATCAGTACACCAAGCTGTAACGTGGAGCGGAACAGGTTGGATTGAAAGTAAATGCTTCAAAGTCTAAGTATCTGTTGTATATGCTGGAGGAACCCGAGCGTGATAGAGCTCGCATAGGCAGAACTGTTACAATTGACTGAGATGAGTTCGAGGTGGTGGATGAGTTTGTGTACCTCGGATCATTGGTTGCGTCGGACAACAACTGCAGCAGAGAAATTCAGAGACGCATTATTACCGAAAGTCATGCCTATTATAGACTCCACAGGACCTTGAGGTCTGTTAAACTTTACCCCCGTACAAACTGTACCATGTACAAAACGCTGATAAGACCGGTAGTTCTATACGGGCATGAGACGTGGACAATGCTCAAAGAGGACCTGCAAGCACTTAGAGTTATCGAACGTCGCGTGTTTGGGAACATTTTTGGCGGTGTAAGTGAAACATGTGTATGGAGGAGAAGGATGAACCACGAGCTGCCGCAACTTTATGGTGAACACAGTATCTAGAAAGTCACTAAAGCTGGAAGGGTACAATGGGCGGGACATGTTGTAAGAATGTCGGACAACAACCCCGCAAAAATGGTGTTTGCCTCGAATCCGACCTGTACAAGATGCAGAGAAGTGCAGCGAGCTAGGTGGTCAAACCAAGTGCAGCAAGACCTTGGAAGTGTTGGACATTTGAGGAATTGGATACCAGCAGCTTTCAACCGAGTTTTATGGAGATATATCGTGACGCAGGTGCGGTCCTATTAGGACGTTGGACCACCATAAGTAAGTAAGTATGATAGTTTTATAATTTTTATTTAGTTTATGTTTACACATATTGGTTGACATTTTGGAGAATTTATCGTAGAACGCTTGATATATTCGATCAACACCTTTCATGAGAGCCTGTACATCTGGTTAATTTTTGTCAATAGTTCTTTACATTCTATGCATTTCTTTCAATTTATCCTTAATCTTCTCGCTTCATTGCGGTTCAATAGCTCTTGATCGAATGCAGTTCAGGATAGTTCGGAGGACTTAAATTGTTTGTGGAAAAATCCACTGAATTAGCCACATACCACTCCACCTCGATGCTAACAAATAGGCATGCAGTCAAATCTGGCCAAAGGTACGGGTTTTCATTCCACAGCTTCAAAAACGGCAACAGTCGTTTTTGGTGTCACTCAGATCTGAAAATTCTTCCGATGATGGTTCCCTCTTTTGCCTGTAAAATTCCTGCAAAAGGTTGCCTGTAAAATGAGGTACCTTGACCCGAGTTTTGACAACTTCTTCATTCTAAAGCGTTTATTTACTACCTATTGCTTGAATCCTGGTGAGCGTGTGCTTTTTAGTGGAATACCTGTAATAAGAAAATGAGAAGAAAGATAAGATTTCCTTTTAATTACAACTATTTTTATTGCTCATCTTGACAGAAACGCGTCTACAATTTGCAGACTTCTTCAGTGTCGTGTACTAATACTTGACTGCACATTGTAGACGATTGGAGGGTGGATGATCGTCCACAATACAAGGCAGCGTGTGGAAGAAGGAGCATCCACTCCATTCGCCCGCTGATAGGGGACGTAATACTTTGATGTACAGACTTTAAAAGAGGCGCTTGAGAGGGAACGAAGC
>JASCZW010017633.1:0-16721 GCA_034211315.2 Aedes japonicus | reverse complement strand
CGTCCAAAAAGTGCATCAACACCAGAAATCAGAGCGAAAATACAGTATATGGTTTTGGAAGATCATCGATCGACTGTGGATGTGATAGCTGACACCATAGGCATCTCGCATGGAACAACGTGGCATATTGTGGATGAAATTTTGGGTTTCAAAATACGTGTGCACAATGGGTGCCGCATTTGCTGACAATGCAACAAAACGCTTTCGAGTGCGACTTTCTGAGCTTAATTTGGAGCAATTTCGAAAAGAAAAAAAGGGTTTTCTGCGTCGATTTATCACTATGGATGAGACTTGGGCTTACCAACATCATTCTGAATCAAAACAGGAGGCTAAGGAGTGGTGTAATGCCTTGTAGATGGTCAAATTTGTAGTTCGGTTTGATCTTAGCGTTCTTCGGAGTCCTTGCCAGTCGATTGCCAGCCATAATGCGCTTTTGTATTTCTCTGCTGGTGTCGTTATCGGCGGTCACCAATGAGCCCAGAGACATGAATTCGTCTACTACCTTGATTTCAATTCGTGAGCCCCTTCCCCTCATGTATTTTTGTTTCTCAACGCATTAATCACAAGCCCAATCTTACCAGCTTCAGCCTTAAGTCTGATGTGTACGTTTCCACCATCGTCTCAAAGTTACGTGCTATGATATCAACGGCGTGAAATAGTATGACAGACTACCTGAAGACCAGCAAGATGGTGCACCAGCTCATACGGTGAATATTATTCAGGCCTAGTGTAGAGATAATTTGACCTCCCAGCTCTCCTGATCCGGATAAATTGGATTTTGTCGTTTGGTCCTACATGCTATCCAAACTGAAGGACTACAAAATTTCGAATTAGTTTCGAAGATAGTTCAGCGTGGTCAATATTGGGTGAACAACTCATGTTGGAGCCTCAACTTTGACGCCAACTGTAGTCCAAACCACTTGATGGAAACAGTTCAAATTTTGTCGACATAAATTTCTGTATTATTTTAAGTCATGGAGAAATTTTTAATATGCTACCTAAATTTTTCATAGAAATACGGTTTTTTTAAATTGGTATGTCCAAAATGACTTTTTTCACATATGTTATGATAACTTCAAATTTATAAACTTTATCAACATAAAATGTTGGTCACATAACATTAGAAACATTAGTTATAACGTTGTCAAAATTTCAGCCAAATATATTGATAATTGACAAAGTTACAGAAGGTTGAACAACGCGTTTTTTGGAAGAAAATTTTGCTCGGCTTTGTTTTTGCTACTGAGTGTAGCTACAAAGAACATTGTAGGTCGATAAAGAAAGTTAAAGGACGAGTCATTCCAAAAAAAAATTGCTGTAGAGTACTTTCCATAAAATATATCAAGAAACTCAAAATATAGCGTCTGCGTTATTCCAATGCGTTTTGAAAGTTTCTCGAATTTAATCGCATTGGATCAAGCCTTGATGACCAAACTTTAACACAGCTCCATCTTTATGCCCACAAGTAAAGGAAAGAGATAAACCAGGTTAAATACAATTCCAAGATCTCTTTATCTCGAATATTCCTAGATTATTTCTGTACCTCCTTCCATTGAATACCTCAAATTCCATTTACATCCCGACACATCACATCACATCAGTTCTGTAGATTGAACGACGACCTTCGTAAATATCCCGATAAGTTTCATTTTTATACTAGGATAAATATGGATACATTTGATTTGATTCTAAACATGTTGAAACACAAATTATTGAAAAATTGGACGAACTGTAATAAAGAGCTTATTCTACAATGTGAACGTTTAATTATTACTATCAGGTACGGCAGATTTCAAATATTTTTTATATAACCCACCGAGCATTTTCATTCAACTTTTGGATTCTTCTTCAGATTCTTAGCAACCGGATCATACTTCACTACCCATGGATTTGGATTCCACGTGGGTTGTTCTATAGTTGAAGCCATAGTCCGCAAATCGTGCCTAGCTCTATGGGATATTCTTTAGCCTATTTATATGCCAGCGCCAACTGAACAAATGTCAAGATCGGTGGCGAACGAATATTGGGCCAAATGGAATTTTCCAAATTGCATCGGTGCCGTTAACGGAAAACATAACCGGATCAGATGTCCAGCTGGATCCGGATCAATGTTTTATAATTACAAGGGCCTCCACTGAAAAGTAAAAAATGAATGGTAATTTAATTTCACCTTAAATCATTGCTTTCACTAAATGGTTGCAACTGCTCCCAACTCAGTCAAAACTTGTCGCCAAAAGTTTATCCACGATATTCCTGTTCCGGTATTTTTCAAGATTTTATTCCACAGTGCACTCCTTGCGAAAACGAGTGAAATTAAATTTTCAGAGTCAATCTCCATTTTTTTAACGACCACTTCAGCGTCTACTGGCGTTCACAAGCGTCAAAGCACTATGTGAACTGCTTCGCTGCATCGAAAAACGCTTTGCACCTCTTTCACTATGACAGGTTAGGGCGATTTTCATAGAACGCCAATCAAGATAGGTTTGACGCTGACGCTACCTCTCTCGCCAACGCTTCCCTACGCCATGAGTATGTCATCGGCCTTAGCAACTGATGCAATTAGTGGTTCATTCGCCTCCTTCGGGATCTGCCTTCCAGCTGCACTCCACCGTAGATTGTAAGCAGCACCTTCCGTTCAAAGTCACCAAGGGCGCGTTGGTCCTCCACAGGCTAAATAATATCTTGTAGATGGTCAACTTTGTGGTTCGGCGAACTTTGGTCGATCTTAGCGTCCTACGGAGTACAATGCAGGTACGATTGCCAGCCATAATTCGCCTTTGTATGTCTCTGCTGGTGTCGTTATCGGCGGTCACCAATGAGCCCAGATACACAAATTCGTGATAAGAAGCTAACATTGTCTTCTTGAGCTTCTTCCCTTCAGGTATTTTGTTTTCAACACAAGTCCAATCCTACCAGCTTCAGCCTTAAGTCTGATGTATTTTTCCGCCATCGCCTCAAAGGTATGTGCTATGATATCAACATCGTCCGCGAAGCCAAATAGTTGGACAGACTTCCTGAAGATCATGCCTTTCGTGTCACTCATGTTTATCCCAGGCCTTGGAATCACACCCTCCAATGCAATGTTAAACAACAAGCACGACTATCCATCACCTTGCCGTAACCCTCTCCGAGATTCGAAGAGATTCGAGAGTGTCGCTGGTACTCGGATGAGACACATCATTCGATCAATCGTTGCTTTGACCAACCGCGTCAGTTTTACCAGAAATCCATATTCGTGCATAATCTGCCATAGCTGGTCTCGATCGATAGTATCATAGTATTCGATAGTATTTGAAATCGTTATATTCGCGACATTTCTGCAGCATTTGCCGAATCGTGAATATCTAGTCCGTAGTAGCGCGGGTATCCATGAACCCGCTTGGTATTGCTCCACGAAATTTACGCCGTGTATTATGAAATGGAAGTTTTGAAGATCATTATGTATTTCAGAATATTGTTCAGGCCTCGCAGCTCTTCGGATCTGAACGCATTGGATTTTCTTGTTTGGTCCTACATGCTATCCAAACTGAAGGACTACAAAATCTTGAATTTGGACCAGTTCAAGGTAGTTATCCAGAAAATTTGGGAGAATTTGCCCATGTCATCAGTACGTGCCGCCTGTGATAGTTTCAAAAAACGTTTAAGATTGGTATAGAAAGTTAAAAGACGAGTCATTCCAAAACATTTGCTGTAGAGTACTTTCCATAAAATATATCAAGAAACTCAGAATATAGCGTCTGCGATCAATGCATTTTAAAAGTTTGTCGAATTTAATCGCATTGGATCAAGCCTTGATGACCAAGCTTAAACACAGCTCCATCTTTATGCTCACAAAGAAAGGAAAGAAATAAACTTGGTTAAGGTCTGTATCCGCAATAATCCGGACACCTCAAAACATGAATAAAACATAAATTTCGCATTATATTTCCGTCGTAGTTGTTTATTTCAGATTCATGGGATGTGTTTTAACAATTCGTGAAGACAAAACATAGTTATTAGGTATTTGCATAACATTTTCGAACTTTGCGCTTAACTCCGTCCATTAGGGTTTGTACAGATTCCTTGCTTCTTTCCAGAAAGCTTCCGCTTCATCAGAGCCCAATATCTCTCGATTGGTCGTAGCTCTGGGCAATTTGGCGGGTTTGAGGTTTTTGGTACAATGTTCACTTGATTTGCTTGGTACCACTCCATCACAATTTCAACATAGTGGCATGATGCCAAATCGGGCCAGAACAAAGGTTTTTCTTTGTGACTTTTGATGAAGGACAGCAATCGCTTCTGCAGACACTCTTTATGATAGATCTCCTTGTTGATTGTGCCTGTAGTGACGAAAGATTTACTCCTTTTGCCACACGTGCAGATTGCTTGCCACACAAGGTATTTTTTGGGAAATTTCGATGCCTTCTTCGTTCTGAAATGCTCACCAATAGCATTTCTGGCCATAGCAGAATAAAAAGCCAGCCCTGGAAGCTGCTTGAAATCCTCCAGGACATGAGTTTCATCGTCCATAACAACGCATGAAAACTTCGTCAAATATTCGCAGTACAAACGTTGAGCCCGTTTATACGACTTAAGTCCCAAACGTTGTTTTGATTTTTGGACAAAACCAGGCGACATCCCTATTTTACGAGCCACCGTTCGAATGGAGAGATTTGGGTTTTTCGTTAATATCCTTTTCACCTTTCGGTCCATGACAGGATCAGCGCGTCCAAAGTTTTTGTCACTTCTCGGTTTCCTCTCCACCGTCAAACGTTCCGAAAATGATTTGAGCACATCCTGAACAGTGGATTTAGGCAAATCCAATGTTTTTGCAAGGTCCCGTATTAACAAGTCAGGAATTGTCGTACGCCCGTACAAAATTCGCTCGCGACTTGTTTTTCTTTCGTCGCCATCTTGAATACTAAACATGAAATGTAAACATCAATCATAGTCATTTTCATCATAGACTCTCAGCTATACCACAGTGAAATTTTTTCATTCCTACGTGCAATATTTCAAAAGTTACAATGATTTGAAGGTGTTCGGATTAATGTGGATACAGATTTTATATAAATTCCAAGATCTCTTTACCTCGAATGTTTCGAGATTATTTCTGTACCTCCCCGTTATTCCAATAAAGCTTGCTTCAGATAGAATTGGAACAAAAACAATTGCCTGTATTTCAGTTATTTATTATTGAATTCAAGATCTTTTTTCATACAAATGTAGCGTTTTCTTCATACTTTTAAGAAAAAATACGGATAAAATTATTCGTCACGGTTTCGAAGGAATTCTCGAATTTTTCCTGTAACACGGCTCATTAGGCGGCGCACACCTTCTTCGTCCATCGTTTTAGCTATCTTATTCCACCAGGTCTTCATCTGATTGATGTCTTTGACAACCTTTCCCTTTGCCTTGAGTCTCCTCTTCATGATTGCCCAGTATTTCTCAATAGGGCGGAACTGGGGGCAGTTGGGTGGGTTAAGGTTTTTCGGAACAACCTGGACCCCTTTCTCTGCATACCATTCTTGAACGACTTTGCTGTAATGACAGCTTGCCAAATATGGCCAAAACATTACGGGATGGTCGTGGGATCGGATGAACGGCAAAATTCGTTTTTGGAGACATTCTTTTTGGTATAGTTCCGACGTCATTGTCTTTTTTGTAACGAAAACTTTCGTTTTTTTGCCACAGCTGCAAATGCCCTGCCAAATCATGAATTTTCGTGCAAATTTGTCGGCAAAAACAAATTTAAATTTGGCTGGAACATCCCCCCGAGCCGTTGCCAAGTAAAATTTTTGACCTGGGATTTGCCCGAAGTCAGCCTTGACATAGGTTTCATCGTCCATCAGAAGACACCCGTCGAACTTGGTCAGCACCTGGTCGTATAGCTTCCGAGCACGGATTTTGGCCACACTATTCTGTTTTATGGTCCGATTTGGCTGTTTGCTAGCTCGATACGACTTGATTACTTCCCGGAGTCGAGTTCTCCTCACGGTACTATGGGCAGCACCGAATTTTCTGGCCAAATCACGGTCCGACAGATTGGGATTCCTCTTAATCGTCTTCAAAATCTTACCACGCAGTTTCCGGTCGACAGTTCCACTCCGACGATTGGCTTGAGGCTTCCGAATCGTCGTCAATGTTTCCTTATACCGTTTGATAACGCGCCATACGGTATTTCTGGGCAATTTCAGCTGTTTAGCTAGCCTAGATGCAGACCACAATGGATTTTCCATATAACTGTGCACAATTTTTTTCCCTTCTTTCGGCTTCCATGTTGGTTGTTTACAAAGTACAGTCGATTTGCGGAATGTCAAAAATACATACGTGAAGCTGACAAAATTCCCGACACGTGGGCGCCAAGAACTTCCAAATCCGTCCACCAGGAGCGCCACAATATGAGCAAAAGTTTGTTCCAATTCTAAATGAAGCAAGCCTTATTTACTTAGTCCAAATTTATTTTGAAACACTCTCTTGCATTAAATACTTCAAATTCCATTTCCATCCAGACACATCACCACTCAATTGACATCGAATATGTTGCAACAAGTCCCCATAACATTTGACGATACACATCTCCCAGCCAGATCAATTAGAACGTATGCAAACCGCTATTGAGTAAGCTCATATACCTTGCGCCGTTCTTCGACCTTGAACTATCACCCATTCGGATCAAGAAGAAAAACAAAACTGCAACGCGAGTGTGCAAAAAACAACTGAGGTGGTAAATCGGCAACACTCTCGACTCCAGCGATCTCAACCGGAATGACAGTAACGAACGACCAGCCGAACAACGACGACGACGATCAAATTACCTTTAAATATCTGCCACACTGATCGCTACAGCATCCATCGCATCGGTGGCACCAGTCAGCAGCAGAAGTCGTTAACCCTTCACTACTGCAGCGGAGAGCAGCGCGGCTATTAGATAGACAGACCGAGGCGATGCAGCATTTGGGACGCTCGCATGTAGCGCAGTCATCGTGGCTCGCGATTTAAGACCGAGCAAGATTGCATAATTTCCATGGAAGAATTTCGTCTGCTAGTTAGGGTACTGACATGCATTGCCCGTGGGTCTAAACATGTATGTATGACCGACCGACCGGTTCTGCTTTCAGTATGAAAGTAAAACCTCTGATCTTCGGTCTGTTGGTTGGTTGATCTCAGCAGAAATCTAAATGGTTCGATTCAAATTTCAATCGCTAGAAGATGCTCAAAGTGTGTGCGAATTTTATGGAACCACTACTGATCGCCAAGCCAGTCGGCAAACTGCGGGACCGGTTCATGTTTGCAGCTAGATCGCCGCAGGAGCAGACTGGAGAGCTGAAACAGGTATTTTCGAGCGCGAGGAGTCCCTACCATTTTCGCACTAGAGTTGTGAAAAATGGCCACAGTATTTATTGCAGTTTGCTAACAACTTGTTACCGGCTATTATTGATGGGGATCGCGTGTGAAAATTACATGTTCTCTCGATCTCCTACACGGGGGGATGATGTGTTGCGAGAATTGCAGATTTTCCTAGCACGAAGGAGACTGCAATGGCCGGGAGAACCTGTTTCGATGCTTTTTGCTCATTGGAGAGCACCGCCTCCCTCCGTAAGCGCAAGCCCCACCAGGGAACGAATCAATTAGACATTTGCGAAAAGTCACTGATCGGATTACTGTCAGTTTATCCATTCTCCGAAGCGGTAAGTACCAATGAGGGGGGTTCGTACGTTTAGCTGGTTTACTGTTTGTGTCTGGTAAAAGCCTGCTCGGCGGGCAACATGAGAGGGAGATTAATGAGAAGGTTCTAGCTTTCTGTCAGCTTTCAGTTCCAGCTGGGGGCTTCATGCGACATCGATTCGGTGTTATTGACTGCTGTGGAGGAGGGAGTAACGGCGATGGCTAGTCTGCCCAATTGCGTAATTTCATCAAGCAAAACCGTACAACGTCTTCAAACCCCTGAGTCATCAAATGTCATTCACCTGCCTCACGCCAGCCACACGAAGTGGCGCTAATGTTTCCGCCGGTAAAAACCTGTCAACGAAAGATACTCACGTGATGCACGTCTCGGTCGTCTGTGTTCCCATTGTCCTCTCTCTCTCTCTCCACCCGTCGGTACAAGGTTACACTTGAAAGTAAACAATTAGTTACTGTCCAATCGGCCCCATTCAATCTTACCACAGTTTAAACCAACAGTAAGACTGAATGGAACGAAAATCGACAACGATCAGTTCTCCAACGGGCCGGTAATGTGCCTCATTATTATTCAATCAACCGGTAAATGCCGAAAAGAACCTCCTCCTCTGTTTTTTCGAATCGTGCTTACGGTGACGACGAAAGGAGAACTAATTAATCGTTTTTTTCTCGAACCAATGCCGCCTTGGTTTAGGTCTATAAATTTCCAAAGTCTTGCAACCACCTGCATGGCAAAAGCATTGTTTCTTCAAACCAGTCTGGAGAGTGGAATGAAAGACAGTAGACCACAGGTGAACAAACCAGAAAAGGTGTCGAAAGAAGTCGAACCCTTTCCTGTCTGTATGTTGGCTGCCAACAAAGTCTGAGATCAATAAACGTTAGATTGATGAGGGATACTTTACGACACACGGTGGTCACATGCTGAACATTGTCGAAATTTGGCCAATTAGTTGGGATGGGGGTTTTGAATTTTTGGGTAAGTTGTGGTGTTCGTTGCTGGGTTTGAGTCCAAGTCGGAAACGAGATCCTAAATATCTAAAGTCTACAATACTTTTGAAGAGCTACCAACATCTTATTGAATCGATTCAATTTTGTGCATGTTGCCAGGAAGCTTCCGCAAGCTACCTGTTTAAAAAAAAACTTTAAGAATATTGTTCATGATTTCATTGAGCCTGTAGATGTTCAAGATCTTATCTTTATAATACATAGAGTTACATTACATATCTTATCGCAACGACTAAACGATGTCCATGTTGACCCTCTCGAAGATCATGGTTGTCACCTTGTCGTTGGTGAGAGGGCTCATGCAAAAGGCCAGCATGGGAAACCAAGAACATGATCAGCAGTGATAGTATCACACTCTTCTTTCTTTAAATTGCCACGTTGTAGTACGTTTATTTAAAGGCACTGAAAAATGTGTGATACTGGTGGGTTTAGCCGCAATTCACTCTTAGACGAAGCTAGGAACAATCTGCAAGTAGCTGATATCAAACGACAAAATGTGCCCTTTTCATTTGCTTGACAGTTTTTCCATTGTTGCTTATTCTCTAAGTGTCATTGATTAAACATCAAGTATACATATACAATTGGTATCATTAATAATGTTATTGTTCGCTTCATTATCAAAAAGGGTGAGTGTTTTGATTGTCAGCAACTATTAAGAAGCCCTGATGTTTCAGGTGCAGAGGACTCAAATATATATTATAATTTTAATGTGGGGTCTATACGACAGCCGTGATCAAAGCACTGACTCTAACAACATATTGTTTAGCTAGGGATTAGACCTTTCGAACTGAACAAGGATCATCGAGGGGTGTTACTTAGGACGGATGCTGGCAAAGAATTAAAGGCTAAGGGTTTATGAAAAGAGTAGGACGCGGAGGGTTTGCTTAGGGAGGCGAATGGCCCAGGGGCCATAGAGCATTTTTTCTCTATATCGGTTAGCTTTGCTTTAATAATCTTTTGAATTAAAGTCATCCCTCTCGTGGGTCGGTCGGCGGTGAGAAAGTGTATCTCATGCTGTAAACATGCATTTGTACCAAGAATTTGACCAGTAGTGAAAGTATCACACATTATATCAATTTTTCACTGCCACGTCGTGGAACGTTTATGTAAACGCACTAGCATCAGGTGTGATACTGGCGGCTTTTGCGCTATTCACTCTTAGGCTTCTTACCTTCTATCAAAGGGAAAAGACTAAAAGTAAACTTTTCATTTTCTTGGCAACTTATGTTGTTATTCATCAATTTGTTTTGTGGAATGAACAACCATTTACTCATTTCTAATAACTGAATGTATTTGAACTATTTTCGAAGGGGGTGAAAGTGATGATCAGGGTATCAGACCGATTATGACAAGCATGTATATTCGAGATAGGATGTGAAGGGCCCGCTTAGGAAACACCATTAGAAACAGTAAAATAAACCGATGTGGCGTATATCAGTGGCAGTGTTAGATGAGTCATATACAATAGCATATGGAGGTTTTTTCCGTATTACCTCCTAGTTTGTAAAGTTCAATAACGGCAAATCGGTTATAATGCGAGACGATGAGAATTTATTCTTCATACCACACCTTAAATAAATCGAAAGGATAAAAAAAAACCCCGCTAAATACGAGGTAGACAAGTTCTTTTCAAAGTTTCAAATTAGTTTTTATATGAAATATATTTAAATTTGGGATGGAAACTAGATCACAAGCTGTAGAGTAGGCTGTTATTTAGGGTTTAGCTAAGCATGTTTAGTTTATAGTGACTCAAAATTTTCAGTCAAAGAAACAAAGAATCGTTGTGAGAATATCACCAATAATCCCCATCACCATCATAATGTGAGTTCTCAAATATTGACTTGCAGGATACTTTGGGAAGTTCTCAATTTTTAATTGAACTGATTCAATGACATGAATATTGCCAGAAGGCTCCCGTGGAGTTACTGAACTCATACAAAATTTAAGGACATTGCCCAAGACTTAATAGCGGTTGTACACTTTCAAGATCTTGTCTTCAGAATACTTACTACTGCTCAGTAAATATATTATGAAACGATTCGAAGTTTAAGGATCTTTTGAACCTCACGAACTCATAAAAACTATCCGGACACCATTCCAGACTTCATTGGGCCTGTAAATATTCAAGATCTTCTGTTCGGAATACTTTGAAGACCTTTATATATCTCTTCGAATTAGTGCATGCACCGGTGGCGTAGAAGTGGTGGCTACTACTTAGAACCCAGAGGGTCTGGCTTCAATTCTAGCAGGGGTCGGTGAAATTTTTCTGGGGCAAAAAAATCTTTGATCACGTCTTCCTTCGGTAGAGCAGCAAAGCCGTTGGTCCCGATTATCAGCATTAGACTGAAAGTCACCTTAAAACAAAAATAAAAGGATGAAAAATGAATTGCAGGTAGTCGGATTACTTCTGAGAGACTGCCAGACTAAAAAGAAAAATTCTGGATGTTGCTTAAGACAGAATATTAAAAACATCATGAAATAACTAATTGAACCGATTTGATAAAGCGCATGTTGTTGGACTCTCTTGAAGTTAACAAACTAATAAAAACTTTCAGGATATTATTCATTAAGCCTGTGGATTTTTGTGATCTGAACTACAGAGCACTTTGGATAGCATGGAAATATTTCATTGAACCGATCCAATGATTTCAATAGGTTTCCGTAAATTTCTTGTACTCGTAGAAACTTCAAAGATACTGTTCGCAACTTAATTGAGCCTGTGGATCTTCAGGACCTTATCTTCAGAATAATTAGGAGAACAGTATAGATCTTGTTGAATCACAACGCTCCCGTGAGCTTTCTGGACTCATGAAAACTTCAAAGGCATTTCTCAAGACTTGGCTGTAGATCTTCAAGATAATATGAAACGATTCGTTTTCCTCAACTATTCAAGACTTCATTGATCCTGTTATTTTTCATGATCTCTTGTATATCATATTAAAACCAGTCAATGATGTTCATGCTGTCATTAGATTTCTTAAAGACTGTCAGACGCGGAAAAAAAACTTTATGGATAAAGCTAAAGACTTCATTGTGCCTGTAGATCCTCAAAATCTTGTCTACAGAATATTAAAGAGAGCATGAAATAAATTATTGAAACGATTTGACAAAGTATTTTTTGTCAGAAGACGCATAAAACATTCAAGACATTATTGGCTTCCGTGAACTCTTTGTGCTCGTAGAAACTGCAATGAAATTTTTCGAGACTTCATTGAGCCAGTAGATCTTCAGGACCTTATCTTCAGAACACTTTGGAGAGCAGTATAGATCTTATTGAAGCGATTTGATCTGAATACTGTCTGAGGGCTCCCGTTAGCTATCTGGACTCATAACAACTTCAAAAAAATTGCTCAAAACTTGGCTTTAGATCTTCAAGATTTTATATTCAGAATGCCTAATAAGGCCTGTACTCGAAAAAATGCACCATTTTTATCGGTGTGTAACTTTTTTCGTGGGTCAAATTTGATGAAAATCTGGGTATAACTAGTTTGGAGTGAATTGTTACATGTGCAAAATTTCATAACAATCGGTTCAGTGGTTATTGAGATGTCATCGGAACAAGAAGAAAATCGAGAATTTTGCTTGCCGTCATGTAAAATTCGACTGCGACCACGAGATAGATCACACGACAACTGGGAATTTCCCATACAACTGTGTCTCGAATGGTAAAATCGTTTAAGGAGTCCCAGAAGTGGAAGAAAATCGAAGACAGCTGACCCTGTGAAGGCCCGGAAGGTGTTGGACCATTTCAAGTGTATTCCGAGCCTTTCGATTCGCGACGCGGCTCTGAAGGCAATGGGTTCCGCTTGGTTCGTTCAGCAAACCATGAAACGAGCTGGGCTTCGTGTATTTAAGGTCCGCAAGTCACCGAACCGGCGTGATCAACAAAACACGGTGGCCAAATCCCGCGCAAGGAAGCTGTATCGAGAGTGGTTAACGAAACCGATATGTGTGGTTATGGATGACGAAAACTACATCAAGGCAGACGCAAAGCAGATACCGGGGCTGCAGTTCTTCGTTAGCAAATCACGGTTTGATGTTCCGGAAGACATAAGGAAGAAGAAAGTGGACAAATTCGTCAAAAAATACTTGCTCTGGCAGGCCATATGCCAATTCGGTAAACTGTCTAAACAGTACATCACAATTGATACCATCAACAGTGAAATTTACCGCATCGAGTGCCTCCAAAAGTGTCTGTTGCCCTGACTGCGGTCCCACGGAGGCGAGACATTATTTTGGCCGGACCTGGTATCATGCCATTCCGCGCGATCGACGTTGGATTGGTACAGAGACAATAACGTTGTTTTTGTACCAAAAACCGCCAACCCCCCCAAAATGCATCAGAGATTCGTCCGGTGGAAAGATTTGGGGCCATAATGAAGTCCAAAGTTTGAAAATCGTCCAAGGTGTTTAAAAACCAGCTGAAGTTGAAGAAAGAATAGACGAAAGTGACCAAAAAGCTCGGCTCCACCATTGCACAAAATGTAATGAGGGGTCTTAACAAGAGATGGAGAGGAAATGAAATTGAAAAGTAATTATGCCGAAACATAATCCATATGTATTAGTTGATTCCCTGAAAGTTTTAAGAAAATCCGACTTAAAATAAATTGTTGGCGAACACTTTTGTCTGATGCATTTTTTTTAGTACAGGCCTTAAATGTGAGCCATTCATAGATATGATTTAAAAAAGGAGGATTTATTTTCTTGAGATGTGCTAGGCCGTCGAAACTGTCCTGGAGTTCAGAACTTAATATCGACAGTTGTAAACGTAGCTTTATCCGTTTTACAATGCTATGATATATATTGAAACATATTCAATGACTGCCCTGGAGGACAGACATTATGAGATAAGCTTAGGATATTCATGCCAAACTAACTAACCTTACTTTGTTTAGCCCAGAAAGCTACTGTTACAATTGCAGACCTTATGTTTTGAATGACCTAAAACTAACAAGATTATCCCATGATGTCTGTGGACGTTTCAGAATATTCATTGGATATGTTTGAATAGTTATAGTAGTTTTGCATAGCCCAAAAGGCGACGGTTAGTACTTTATCTCTTAAGTTCTGAACTCAAGTTAGTTTTTATGAACTCGAACATCCCAAGATGATCTTATAATGACTGAATGTGTTCGAATGTATATCGTCACCTTTAATAGGTTATAAAGCTAATGTTACGACTGTAGATCCTAATTTCTGTTTGGTGATCTAGAGCATCCCAAGATATCTCATTATATCTGTTTGCCTTCCAGAAGACTCACTTAAATTGACCAAATACATATTGTTACTTTGGTTGGTTAAGAAAGCTACAATTGCAGCTGTAGATTCAAAGTTGAATTCAAGGATAGTTTGGATAACTTAGCTAATGTCAGTTGGTCTTCGAAGATATTCAATGAATATGTTTCAATACAAATCGTAGCTTGGCATAGCCCAGGCAGCTTTTGTTGCAACTGTAGGTCCTATGTTCTGATCTCAAGGTTGTTTGAATGTCCCAGAACATGTCATATTGCTTTTTAAAGTTTGTTGACCTTTGAGAATATTGACTGAATATGTTGGAATATTTATTGTAACTTTGTATTGCCTAAACCTTACTGTTACAACTGTAAATCTTAAGTTCTGAACGCCCAGACAGTTTGGATGACCTAGAAGATCAGAAAGTTATAAAATATTGACTGTTGACCTTCCAAAAGATTCATTGAATATGTTTGAATACATATAGTCACCTTCTATAGCCCAAAAAGCTACTGTTATAACTGTAGATCCCATGTTTTGAACTTAAGGACAGTTTGGATGACCTAGAATATCCCAAGATTGTCGCATTATGTCTTTTGACCTTATACACTATTCAATTAATATTGTTGAATACATATTGTTGCTTTGCATACTCCAAAAACACTGGGGTTGGTTACCCGATCTTTCCTATGGTTACTCAAACCCCAGTCGGCATAACGAGGAGATAGGGATATTAGTTAGTGGACAACAGGATAGAAATTACAGTGAAATTTATTGTTGCTGCATATACACGAAGTCATTTACGAACCTATGAATTTCCAGAAAAACTGACGAGGTTGGTCAAAGCTTCTATTTGCCATTTGGTTAGTACTTGAGTTATGCAAAATTTTTTATTTTCTAATGTATAGAGACCCTTCCAGAGGGGGCAGGGGGTTTCGAACCACCATAGAAATAAATCCTGCCTCCCAAATTTCCACCTCGGCTTTTTTTTTTTGCACCGATATTTCAGCAAGGTCAGTATCGGGTGGAAGAGAAATGCTCGTGTTGGTACGTCAACTTTAACGCCAGCTGTAGTCCAAACCATTCGATGGAAACAGTTCAAATTTTGTCCACATTATTTTCTATGTTTTTAACCCTGCTGCCTAGATTTTTCACAGAAATACGGATTTTTAAATTGCTATGTCCAAAAAATGACTTTTTCACATATTTTACTGATTAACTTCAAATCTATAAGTTTTATCAACGTGCAATTTTGATCACATAAAGGATTTATACATTTTGTATAATGTCAAATTTTTCAGCCAAAAATGTTGATAATTAACAAGAGTTACAGGAGGATTGAACATAGAATTTTTTTGCTAACAAAATTTTGCTTGGTTTTTTGCTACTGGTGTAGATAGATTGATCTTCTACTAGCATGATTACTTATAGTCTCTCAGGATTGTGTACAGGATACAATCTGATCCTATTGTTCTGGTGTTTACAGTAAAAATTTGTCATATATGCACCTAGGGTTGATATTTGCAATTTCAAAAATCGACATTTCTCACATGTTTCATTACCCCCAAAATATGACCGTATGCAAAATTTGACCTCAATCGACATGGTTTCAGGTATATAGTCAATCAATTGTGGACCTGCAAAAATAAAAAATTCTTTTCAGAATATAATTTAGTTGGTAGAACACCCTAATGAAAAGAGCAAAATAGAAATATCTCACACCAATTGCTGTTTAGAGTTATACATCGGGAATGAATACATATAATAAGCATTCCCTTTCCCTTTCATTCATCACCGTTAATTAATCTGAACTCAAAAAGTTTCAGTTCTAGAAAATTCAAAATTTTGATCGATAACAGGCACCCCTAAGCAATGCCCGGTTTGGTCAAATTTGGTTTATTCGAACAATTTCGGTTTCGATGTTCCTTTGTCTAGCTTTGAAATTTCATGGGTACCTAAATGTCTAAACTTCGACGATTTGAGGCAACCTAACCATGTCCGGTTGGTTCTAATTTTGCATCGCATGGAACTGGATTTGGGGTAAAGAAACTTGGCTCCCTAATGTGGCTCCAACAATATTTTGTCGGTATCAATTAATAAAAATCAATCCATTGTTTATCGGTTTAAGTGCACATAGATTATTACTTTTACGCATCGTTAGACCATTATCATCTACCCTTGCCTCGTGTCTGCGGAGAGTATTTCCATATTTTTCAGATCACTTTCTCTGGCTATTATTTTTACGGAAAGGTTGAAAGATCTCCCTGTGCCACATTTTTCATCAAATCTTCAACTAGTGTCGATCAAAGTTTTGTGAAGTCAAATTCTTTTTCTTTTCAGGTTGAACAGTACGAATAGAATATTCAGCTAGCTTCCTTTTAACCGAATGCGAATTGCCGGGTCTTTCGTTTAACATCTGCCATAAGATTTTGTACAGCTCCTTATCGCTTTATTCGCCGCAGAACGCCAGTTTGCCTTGAACTGTTTCTCGCTCACACAAAGCTTTTTAGTCTTTTAAAGGTTCCGCTTGACGATAGCCCAATTTGTTCGATTGGGCGGAGCTCAGGCGTGTTGGAAGGTTCTTGTCCGGCACCACTTGAACGTTGTTGACAGCATACCACTCCATGGCCTTTTTTCCGTAATGGCAAGATGCCAAATCCGGCCAAAATAGAACGGAACAATTTGTATCGCCTCAGGAAAGGCAGTAGACGTTTTTGTAGGCACTCGCTCAGATAAATTTCCTGGTTGACGGTTCCGGTCGCAATGTAAACGTTGCTCTTCAAGCCACAGGTACAGATGGCCTGCCACACCAGATATTTCTT
>JASCZW010017632.1:0-16728 GCA_034211315.2 Aedes japonicus | reverse complement strand
GAACCATCTGTTCCTGATATCAAAATGGCAACATAAATGTTTTAAAGAGAAGTCTAACGGGAAACGGGCGATCGTTGCCGGCCAGGAGCCAAAAAATAGAAAAAGAAACAGAACCTGAACGAGCACAAACTGCTGGAGAAAAACTTCTTTCCCCGTGTCGACTAGCTTGTACTATTGCGAAAAACTTATGCTTTCCACCTCCCACTGCTGGCGGACGACTTCTGTACACGAACAATAGTTGGAAATCGATTTTGCCACCTTTTCGCCCATCTTGGCTGTGCTTCATGCCATGAATCCCATCGGGGAGAGGAAGGGGGGAGGTGTCCTCCGTTGAGGATAATCGAATGGATGGAAACGACAATCGGTTTTCTTTCTTTTTTTTCTGGATCAGGGGGCAGCCAGAAAATGCCACTCGACGACAACACACAGACAGTAAATTGAGGTGGCATCAGGCACCTCTCGGCCTCGGTTGTTGAGCTGATGAAATATACATGAGTTTCGTTCTGGGCTGGGTTGGATAAAATCTTCAATCTCAATCTATTGTACTCCGGCAGGCAGTGCGGTTCAACGGCAACCTGTGCCCTGTGCGTCCTTGTGGAAGATCGTCATCCAGTCATCGACGGAGAAAGTGTGCAGAACTGATTCGGCACGGGAGGGAGATTCTATTTTCAAGAGTGAATTATTTGAGCTTTTTGTGCTGGGTGAAAATTTTTATGAACCTGGAAATCAGCTTCGATTTGGATTCGATTCTCTAGTCCGGAAGGCTGAAAAGGGGAATAATTCCGATTCGAGCAGACCAGGACCAGCGGGAAAGCTATAAGGCAAATTGCTCAGTCAAGTGAGTTGATTGTGGTCCCTCGTTGGTGCCGAGAATGCACACCGGAATGGGGATGTCCTTCTAGCTGACAGATAAGATGGCCGAACAGGACAGAACAGGACCAAAGGGCCGTGTCCGATGGGAAGGAGGGATGTGCAATCACTTTTGTGCTGCTCTCAGTGGAATTCCGATTGCATTCATAATACCTTTCACCGGATTTGTTTCCAGTGCGGTGAACACGCCGTTGGAACTCGTGCTTTGTGCACGGTCATGGTCGGTCCCACCGAGTGTGGGGAAAAAAAAGTTGCCATCTAATCCGTAACGGAGTTAAACATCAAAACATTGCACAGTTTGAGTTTGGTTTGAACAAAGCTCTTTTGTTTCTTCCCTGCTTCTGACTGGCAACCACTCGACTGGTCCCGGTCCTTGGCTGGAAGAGGCCACTTGAGCCCCGGGGGCGGCAGCAGACAGTGGCGAGCAATTCAAGAAAGCGCCAAGTCATCCCCCGTGAGTCTCCGCGTCTATCTTCGAGCGTGCTGAAACCAACCGATGAAGATGACGACGACGACGACGACGACGACGAGGTGAGCGATTTAGATCTAAACATTGCGTTAAATGAATACACAACATCATCACACGTAGCTGATCGAGCGAGGAGGGGGGGGGGGCGAAAAGGGCGGGGAGGGAAAAAAACAACCGCAAAACAAGTGAATAAGCGAGTAAGAGCGAAATTAACATGTTAAAAATCAACCGTGCTCGCGTACTCGAGATAAAGGTGTAGAGCAGGTCGGTAGGTAAATGAACAATGCCGAAAAGCCAGCGGGGCAAAAGTGTTGACATGTGGGTAAAACAAAAAAAAAACGCAGAAAAAAATTGTTTAAAAGTGTTGTTTCATTTTTTTACATTCGCGCGGGTTTACTCAGAAGTGACGACGTCCGGTTCCAGGGAAGGCGATGAAGTACGTGGAGTTTGCTGGAATCGAGTTAGCACGTTGTAATCGGATTGGGTCGGTGTTCAACTGCTGGAATGATGTTATCTGCGCGTTTTTTTCGGGTGACATTTTGGGGTCATTATTGTGGGAGATGGTTCCGGGGTGACGAATCCCGAGCGGCTAGACTGAAGGGATTTATTCTTTCCGATGAATCTACATGTAATTATTGTCAATTAAAAATGATATTTATTTCATCCGTTAGATCAAGCGATTTTCCAGCATTTCCAGCAATTTTAATTCCTTCGCCCTATGGTGATAGACGTTTTCATTTCCTGACCTTTTTACATGGCTTAGAAACTAAAAAATAAACAATTAATAAGCGATTCCCGAGGTCCAGAACAAATTTGGTTATGTAATGACAAGATGGATTTTTTCTCTCATCCGAACACGAAACCATTACAATCACAATAAATCATCAATAAAGCCACAATTTGTCCAAAACTCGTCATCTGAAGGAGTGTTCTAATATGATTTCAATCACTTTATCAGCTTCAAGTACAAACAGCACGTTACTTTCAATCCACGGCCTACCTGATTAGAGATTGAAAATGGCTGTCAAATTGGTACAATATTTGCCCTTCAGTGCCCTTTTTATGGTTTCTTTGATGAAATAGGGTTTCCGGCTCAGTTCTCCCAAATTTTCCCCACGCAATCAGGACCCTCATCAACCAGATGTTGTAAAAATTAAACACTCAACACAAGAGACAATGGAGAACATACAACATCCAGTTGAATGAGTGACGAAAGCTTACCAGGATTTGAAGTGGAGTTGAGTCCTCATTTTGCGGCTCTTATATTACACCTGAATGATGAAAGATACCACGAATCACATGACCAGGCATTCGTAGAATAAACTACGAGTATCAATTGATTCCATAATTTACACCACAGCACGAAAACTCAATTAGGCTTTGTGCACAAATTACGTAACGCAAAAAACCGGGTTTTTGGACCCCCTCCCTCCCCTATGTAACAATAAGTAACGGTGACCAGACTCCCCCTTTAATTACGTAACGCCTCACGCCCCCTCTCCATTTCTCAATTGAGATAAAATCATCACAAAAACTGTTATTGTTGTTGTGTTAATGTATAACTCTAATATACTTGAAATTAGTAAAGATTGCAAACATCATTCAATTAATTTCATTTAAGTATCTTAAAGCTAATATAAAGATTAGGAAAACCATTGCCCTCATTGTACTGCATTTGTTCAGGTAAATGAATGTTTTTAAAACTGTTACCAATATTAGTTCAACAAGTTTATTCAAATGTTTGAAGTTCTAACAGAAAATCATTATTGATTCAAAAAAATAATTTGCTAAAATCAACAATCAGCAAAAATTTCAACAAAATTTCTTATTATTTCAATGGTTCTAATATAAAAAAACAACCGGTTTGGTCGAATCAATGCAAAGGTGCATTGTTTCCAAAAAGCTAATTTTTTTATTCAACAATAAATCCTTTTTGTTTTCAATAGAAACGTCCTTTGCACGCTTTTAGAAACAAAACAAAATTGTTGTTGGTTCAAAAATAAATAAATATTATGGGTAAGCTGTGAGTCAACAATAAAATTTGTTAAATCTATACAGAACAATATATTTCTCAGCGTGTAGATGTGCGATTTATGAAAAATTGCGCCAATTTGTGATGCAAATTGTCATAAGATACCTTTCGTTTGGTATATCACATTTAAATAGTACACTGAAAATTAATTTTCGTTTACATTACGATCGAAAGAAGAACTAACAAATCTATTCGTTGTTTTCTGCAACGAAACTGATTTGTACTTTCTACAAACTGCCTTCGTTATCAAAAGCCATACGCGCTAACTGTCAAAAGCCCAAAGCATTTGTTGACACAAAAGAACATTCGTTCATTCTACTTAAACAATACAAATAGCTACGGGTAATTTGTAACCAATAAAAAATAAACGGCTCCTGGGTGGTTTGCATGAACGACTGACAGTTCTACTGTATCGGCTCAAAATATATTTGAAAAAAGCAACTATGAGGAGTTATTCTGCTCTTCACAAAATTAATTTTGTGCATTGTACAAAAAAGGTGTAATAATAGCGTTTTGTTTGAAGACAAGCAATATTAATGTTTCATATAATTTACGAGACATTTGTTCTATGTTGCATAATCCATGTTTACGAAACAGGTGAAAGCTAATTTACGAAAATTAATTTTCAGTGTTAGCGTCTCCATTTATCGAAGCTTTAGAATTTGGTTAGAAATCAAAGATAGACTTAATCCATTTTCCTTACAATTTTAGATGCACATTTGGCCGCTGATATGTGTTTCTGTTATGGCCACTCCACAAGAAAGCATGCATTTAGTCATGAAGAGGAACGAATTTAAATCTATGGCGATAATTGGTGCAGTGTACCAGTTATAATGAAACGTCATTAACTAATATAAAAATAAAGTTTTGGCTCAGTTTGAAGTTTTTCTTCAAAATATGGAGCTGAAACCTTTCGTTTGACGTATTTCTCAGGATTTTTAGACGTTCTCAACTAGTATAAAATTTACCCTTTTCTACTTGATGTAGAAGGAGATGTTCGCTCATCACCATGAGGCACCAGGTGTGGACAGTAATGTTTGCTTGATGGAACATATGAAGAGAAAGTGTTGAAAGTCCCGTCAGTGTACGGTAGGATGAAATAGAATAAGTATTGAAAATTGAGCAGGGCATGGGTAGTAGTACTCGAACCAAGGACGTTACTATTTCCCTAACATCCCACTGCGGGGTAGATCAAAAGCTGCGGATGAATCCGCCACCTAACAGGTTTTCTACTTGCTACTGCGTTGCTTTTCTTGTAGCTTTAAGAAATTTAATTGATGCAAATTGGTATTCACTTTTAATTTTTTTTCAAATTGTCATTTTGTACGTAACAATTTTAAGACCCCCCTCCCCATATGTCACAATAAGTAACGGTTTGCTCAACCCCCTCCCCCGCCTTCAAGCGTTACATAATTTGTTGCTCAAAGCCTTATAGCTGTTTATAGTACTCCTTCGGACTCATGGCATCAATTCGATGTCAAAGCTAGTTTGCTTTTCATTATAAACACACGAAAAAGTTGCACATATTTATCGTCAAGAGAAACAAGTTCGTCGACAATAAAAACAATAATGATACAAATTCTCACTTATTTTCATCCCATTTCAGTTCGAATTGTTATAAATCACAACCATTCAATAACATTGAAAACCAAGTCAATTTCAAATCCAATCCAAATCCAATCCAAATCCAATCCAAATCCAATCCAAATCCAATCCAAATCCAATCCAAATCCAATGAAAGGTGCAGGATGGTCTTTATATTTTGAAAACGCCATATCTTTATGATGCCTTAACCTTTCCAGCTAAACCTTTCAATAATATCAATGGGAATTGTGGGTCTTGGTTGAAATAAGTCATCTATTAAAGAAGGAAATATTCCATTCATATAGTCTCTTTCAGTCACTTTGGGTATTCTGCGTTACTAAGGTGAATTGGTCGTATGATTGATTTAGTAGATCACTTGATCTGAACTCCAGGATGATTTGGAGAACATAGGGCATCTGATATGCAGATTGCTTTTTATAAGAAGCTGTGGTGGATTCAATAGATGTTATGACTTGAACGCCACAACGACCTGGAGCTCCTAGAAAAACAAATATAAACGTAAATGGGTTGAAAACGATGCGCACTGGTATTTTAAATCAGCGAAGACATTATATTTATTATAAATTACATCAGTCTTGGTTGAACTAAGAGCAACGACCTATCAGAACTTTAGCACAATTTGGAGAACCAAGAACATCTTATGTGGTATTTCCCCCTTTTGTATAGCTTCTTTGAGTCTGCTAGGGTATACTGTGTTGCTTAGGAAAGTAGGCTAGTCGTGGTTGATCTAGTAGATTATTTGACCTGAACTCCAGGACAATTTTGCGTAACTTGAACGACTGATATGAATGGAGATGGATGACATATAATAATTACACGCTTCTTGAACATTGTTGGACATGTTTCATGTGTGTAGGTTCTATGCTCAAATGTCATCGCGACAAAGTCCATGATCAACATTCCAGGAGAGTTTGAACGACCTAGAACATCCTGAAACATATGTATTAGGCTGATGCAAAATTTGAAATATTTGCTCCCCTAAGCTTAATCGACGCCAATTTGGGTCCTGATAGTCCCCAAAATTTTTTAACACATTTGGTTTTAATTTGGTTTTGCACACGCTATTCAAAGTTTGTATGGGAATTAGTATGAAGAATCTCAAACTTACATTTCCAGATCCCTAACATCTTGATATTATGTCCTTAAACCAAATCAAATCATATATACATTCATATAGTGTAAGTTGTCAACTATCAAAATGCCGAAGATACCTGACACGTAAATTTTATACAAAAATAGTTATTCAATAAAACATAAAATACACACTTTAGGTATGATGTTTTATTCTTATTTTGTTTTCTTATTATTTATATGTTTTTATATTTTATATTCATATATTTTATGTATTTTATTTTATTTATATTATTATATATATTTTTATATATTTTATATTTATATATTTTATATACATTACATATTTTTACTTCTTATTATTATATTTGATGAATAACTATTTTTGTATAAAATTTACATGTCAGGTATCTTCGGCATTTTGATAGTTGACAACTTACACTATATGAATGTATATAAGATTTGGTTTAAGGACATAATATCAAGATGTTAGGGATCTGAAAATGTAAGTTTGAGATTCTTCATACTAATTCCCATACAAACTTTGAATAGCGTGTGCAAAGCAAATTAAAACCAAATGTGTTAAAATTTTTGGGGACTATCAGGACCCAAATTGCATCGATTAAGCAGAGAACAAATATTTTGAATTTTACGATCCAGCTTATGTATATTCCCATTTGTATACTTATCATGTACCGTTTGTGTTAAAAAATAATTTAACATCCACATTAGGACTACAATTTTTCAGAGTAAAAAGTAAGTTCTGCACCTTTGAGGTTTAGTTTCAAGCAATCTCTGGAGAATTTCCGACGTCGCTCTGATTACACCAAATTTCAAGTTAGAGATGTTTTGGAAAGTTGAAGAAAGCGCGGATTTAAGAAAAAAATCAGAGGTTATGAAAAATGTGGGGATGTCCCGATCACCCTTCAAAAGTTCACGATAAATTCTCGGAAACACGGACACTTCCGTAACTCATTGCCTTGGACAGTTTTGCAGTAGTTCTGAGGATACTTTAGGTAAAGTCTGATGGAATGGTTTCAAGCAGAGATCGAAATTCTCACTCAGCTAGGTGAAAACCATGCTCTCTCTCAAGCAGGTTGTCTATGAGTAGCGAACCGTTCACATTTTCATCTCTCCTTTTTCGCCGATAATTCATTATCCTCTCTCTTGCATATGCGAAAATATCTCGCTCCAAAATTCAACGAAAATATTTTCTCATGTCACATTTTTCTCTGAAAATAAATAAATATATATAAATATCGTAAACGAGGAGCAAAAACCTAAAATAAGGCCAAGCTGGTGCACACTGGTACCGCCATGAACCATCGTTATCGCATCATAATGTCAGAATAAAACAAGCATAAAAGCTGGTACATTTTCAGGTGTCAAAAGTATGTTAAAAAAATTATCGGCATCTAGGATTCACTGAAAAAGAAACGATTTATCAGCTCATCATGCTCTCCGAAAATTAAAAATCGCTGTTGCTTTTCTCGCGAAAACTGCTGTGCGCGTATAATAGTCTCTCGCTTCTCACATTCTCATTTGTTTCTCCAAGCGGGTGAAAAAGGACGTCTCTCTTCTCAAGTAGGTGATTATTTCGGTCTCTGGTTCGAAGGAAATTTGATGGAAGTTTCGACAAAGCTCTGGGTTCATGTAAATTTCATGAAAGTGCTGAGGGTACTGTTATTGAACTTTACGGAAAAGTTTATTCAATTATAAGTCGGTTTAAATCGAGGTTTGAGAGAGTGCCAAGTTCAAATATATTGCCCAGACGTTGCGAAGAATCAGTGGGTTTGTCTCAAGGTACTTTTGGAGGATCCGGATGAAATAATGGTTGAGTTCAGAAGAAGCACTTCAACCGATTTTTATGGTAAACCTGAACGACTTTACTTCCAGAAAACTTAAGAAATAACTTATGGAAAGTTCTTCATGAACTGCGGACTTGGGAATGATCTTATTTTGGCCGTTTTTGGCGATATTCCTTATTTTGCAAGTTAAGAGAACCTGAGATGCGTTAATATTGTTCGCACGGGTCCAATGATGTTCCGTAGTACACGAAAGTATTGTTGTTTTGTCCTTTTCTTTTACTGAGGAATGTCACAGAAAAGGGAACATGATGATGATGATGATGATCTTATATAGCAAGGCAACTGCCTATAGCACTGAACTGTTCTTATTAAACGATTTGATCAAGGTTATACTGTGGTAAATGTTTCATCATGTTTTTTGTATGAAGGGCCAAAAACTTATTATGGGCCCGTAAACAGATACACTTACGCGCAACACAAAGCTACAGGGGTCTAAAGAAAATCTTCTTCCAGAAACAAGTTCACCGAAAACCACACTTAAACCGAGCCCTCGCCTAGAAAAAAAAAATCCCACTAGATGGGGAGAAGAGCCTGCTCTCTAATCAAATAATGTTAACAGAAAGTTGGCAGTGCCACTCTTCCTATCCAAATCGCTTCAATCGGGTGCGCTGATGGTCCCTCCCTTATCTCAACATATGGTGTTATATAAGTTCTAGCTGAACTCGGTGTAAGCGCTGCTACGCTTGCAATTAAATGAATGATAATTTAATAGAACTGGCACGTTTAAGGTTGTTTTTCGGCATGAGTTTTTTTCTTGACTAAGAAGGGTTTAAAACTTCTATCAGAACATGCTTCTTTTCAGAGAAATACACATTGTGTGTTTTAGTCACCTGGATGGTTCTAATATTTGGTTGAAATTTGTGTTTCATTTTGATGAGGCTCCCCTTTCTAGAGGGGAGGGGTCTCAAAAAACCATACAATTATTGCCTTCAAAACCCCCCACATGCCAGATTTGATTCAATTTGCTTCATTAGTTCTCGAGTTATACAGAAATTTGTATTTCATTTGTATGGAAGCTCCCCCTTCTAGAGGAAAGAAGGGCTCTCAAACACTCATAAGAACCTTCATCAGCCCCAAGAACCCCTGCATACAAATTTTCACGGAAGCTCTACTTGCCAAATTTGGTTTCATTTGCTCTATTTGTTTTCGAGTTATGCAGAAACTTGTGTTAAAATTGTATGGGAGGCCCCTTTTTCTGAGGGAGTAGGAATGTTTACTCAAAATAAAAACATTTCTCGGCTCCAAAAACCTCCACATCGCAAATGTGGTTCCATTTGCAGGGAGGGGTCAAGATTTATCATGAAAACATTTCAAAATTCATTTGCTTTCAAAAACTCCCACTTGCTAAATTTGGTTTCCTTTGCTTGAATTGTTCTTGAGTTATGAAATAATTGGTGTTGCATTTGTTTGAGGCCACCCTTTCCAGGGGGGGGGGGGGTGGTGTTCCATCATAAGAAACTTTCCTTTCCCCAAAAACTCCTCCATACAAAATCTCACACCGATCGGTTCAATAGTTTTTAATTCCATATGGTTCAGACATACAGACACACAGACAGAAATTTATATACATAGGGTGTGTGTTCCTTAACTCAGCCTAATATGCAACAATCGATTACATTTTTCATTATAAATCATAAGGTATTTGAACTGGAAACAAAATTTAACTAGCTATACACTTGCTAAGATATGTTTAATAAGCCATCTGGTAGTATGTATCACGAAAAGTTACACAACTCATTTTATGAAGTCAGAAACTTTAGAGGGATATGAATGTAATGTCAGTCTATGGGTAGCAAATTAGGTCTAATCATGGATGCAAGTTTGTCTCATTCAATAGATTTGTTATTAAATTTGTTTTTCTGGTCTTCTGATTCAAGGCTTTCCAAGCTATATTCGCTCTATCCAACAAACAATTTCACAAATCAAACTGTACTTAAACTGCTAAGAAACACTTGAGTGGTTTTAACGTATGATTAAGCAGCCATTCGGCAATGAAAACATTATAATTCACTCTACACAGATTTTGTTCCTTTAGTTTGTGTTAATATGAGCCATATGAAAAACATTCAACCGAAACTCAGACATTTGTATTGTAAATGTTACCAAAAACAACATTTTTACCAAGCTTTCTATACAACAAGCCATGATTTGGAACCTAGAAAAAAATATGTTCCTAACATTGGGTCTATGGTTTTCATGTTAAATCATTGTTATTTTACCTATGTGACCTGTTAGTGTCTAACTTATTTTCTGATGTACTTTCTGTACATCTTGGCTGCATTATTTGGTTTATATTGAACCTATCGGCAAATTTAGATCATTCGAAGATCGTGTAAACAATCTGTTCAGCTTAACCAGTAAATTCATGGTGCCTTAAAAGTTAAGGAAATCGAAAATTACGTGGAAGTGAACAATTTTTTATTGATTTATAATGTCTCAGTAATAGTAGTAGTAGAAGAAATTTGGAAGAAGTTTTGAGGTTACATTATGGCCACTTAAGAAATGGGAACTTGATAGAAATTCCGTGAATTATAAGAATATATTCTAATGAAGGTAAGGAGCATTTTTTAAATATATGAAAGTTTGGAGTAAATTTTTGGTCTAACCGAATTTCAAGTCCTTGGAAGCTTCATTGAAGTTCTAAGATTTTGTTAATGATGTTTCAAGGGATGCTTCCTAAAAGCTCCAATAGAGAATCATCAGACTTGTGAATTTTGAAAAAGTTCCAGGTAAACCTTAAAGATGTTCCAAGTGATTTATTGGAAAATTTTGGAGGTTTTTTGAACGTAGCTCTTATGGCAATTTAGGAAAGTTTTGTGGTAACTTCATAAAATAATTGAGAATGTTTTGGACAAGTTTGGAAGCAATGGAAGTAACTGAAATACAAAAACGGCTGTCATCACGACCAATTTGTAACTCCTTGTCGCATTTCTGAGGTTACGCGAAATTATGACGAATTTTCAAGATAACTTCAAAATATAGGACATTTTCAAGATGTTCAGAGAGAACTTTGGTGAAAGTCAAGCTAGAACAGATTTCAGATCAAATAAAAAAAAAGTGTGATAAAGTCTGATAAGTTAAACAGCTTGCAAGTTTTGAAACAACTTTAAAATAATAGAGAGAGCTTAACGGGACCCTCCCCTGGATTTGAGCAAAAATGAGACCAAGTTTGAAGAATAAAAAGGCGTACGAACTTTTGGTTGTGACTATTAAATTTGATCATTATTCAAAATTTCAAATAAATAAAAAAATTGTGAAAATTCATGACAAAACATGGGGCGACAACTTAAAGCCTCTGGAAGTGGACAGAAATCAAATCTAGTTATTATTTCTGAAAGATAATGAAATTTTCTACGGCATGAATTAAATTTCGGACAATTTAAACTTGAACTCATTGCAAAGTGATCATTTGAACTGAAAAGTTTAATTTTTCACTACTTTTTTAATCTCAACCGTGTTTAAAAATTATAAATAATTGATTATTAATGCAAATTTTTAGTTCAAGCCGTACAAAAAATTATAACCTTTCAAACATGTATTTGATGGTGGGAAACGGATTAATAGTTCGCCCGGGGCTTCAAGATAGATTGAAAAACATGGTTTCGAGAAAAACGCATTCAAAATTTAAAGCGCAAAGCACAGCGCACTTGATACAGGTGTGTTAGTCGCTGCAACTCAATAAATATTTATTTTATCAAAAAAATCCTTCTACACATATTTGGCTTTCATTTTTTGCCAAAAAACAATCAAATTCTGTTGGTCTCTGTTGGTTCAAATTCAGGAAGAACACCAGAAGAGTTCGAAACAAACTTCACAGCATTTCAGAGAAACGAATTTCAGCAAAAACATAAGATAAAAATTCAGACAAAACGTCCAAGGAGATGAGGAAGCTTCAGTAGGACCCCATTTTCAGGAAGGACACCAAAAAAATTAAGGAAGAAGTCTTGATTCAGTTAAACAACAACGTTAAAAGAAACAAGAAAACAGGAAATCCCAGTGAGGTTTGTAAAAATCTAGTGATACCATTAAAATAGACTCGAAACAATGGGAACGATAAGTTCACACGAAACTGCAGAGAGAAAGAGAGAGGAAGGAAAAAGATAGGGAGAAAGCGAAAGAGAGAGAGAGAAAAAAAGAGAGTGAGAAAGATAGTGAGAAAGAGAGGAAGGAAAAAGATGAAGAGTGTGCGAGGGGGGAGAGAGAGAGAGAGAGAGAGAGAGAAGAAAGGGTTTAAAAAATCAGCATGAATTTAAGAACGATCTCAAAGAAGTTCGCAGAGCTCCAGAAAAGTAAGATAAAGTTTTATTGACTTTATTATTGAATATAAGAGTACTTCGAAGTTAACTTCCTAGAGAAAATCTGAGAGAATTCAAAAAATATCAGAGATAACTTAAGAGAAGTTCAGACAATGATTCCAAAAAGTTCTAAAGCAACCTTTTTCGAAAAATCAGCGAGTACTTTAATAGACTTTAGCGAGACCTTCACAAAAAAAAATGCTCAAAGAGAACTTTAAAGAAGCTTAGAGCGAAGTTTTGAGAAACACACATTTTAGCAAGTACATGAAAAAAATAGGACTTCATCAATGTCCAGAGTAAACTGCATAGAAACACTTTTCACGTTAAGAAAGAAATTGAGAGAGCTTAGAAGAGACTTGGGGAAGGTCAAAGAGAACTTAAGTGAAAATCAAGTTTCGAAGAGAGCTCAAGGAAAATTCAAGAAGAAATTCCAACAAAACTTCATCAGAGTTCACAGAGAAACATCTGAAGACCCAAATCGTTTTTGACAGTACTCAGTAGATATTCAATTGGAACAGGCCAAGATTGAGTTACTGAGTGATATAACTCACTGTTAAACAAGTCCCGTTCCACGCACACACCGCCTACGAACATCCGAAACAAGCCGCTTGCCAACAAAAATTTGTCCGCTAAAAATAAAAATAGAACCTGGTGTGTCCTTTCGTGACCATTTCCGTTTATGTTTACGAAAAAAGAAACCGCAAGCGAGCTAAGTTTGTCCTGAAAAGATATTGTCCTCAGGTGACTGTCTGTTTGGCTCTTCGACCCGCTTCATTCGCTGCCGGAATTGTGCCAAAAAAAGAATCCCCATTCAGCAATTGCAATTTCCGTAAATACGCTTCAATCGTCATCAGAATCGAAAATAGAAACTATCAAACTTCAAGTTCTTAATGGAAAATGCATTTTCTACTCCAGACCAGAACAGCAAGCACCCTCCGAACCATTCGATCTCGTTAATTGTTACAAATCGCGCTCGTGAGGATTTGGCCGGCGAAGGAGCGGAATGGTGGGACACTTTGAATTCCACGCGTGCTCGTCGTGGCGCGAATCGAGATGGAGATTGCACACTTCTCGCTGCTCGGGGAACGTAAAAAGATGGGAAAAGCGCAAAAAGCTCAATGCTGCCGAAGTTGGAAGGCGAGTGACTAATAAGGAATGGTACGCTAAATGCATTTGCTTGTAATGAGCTCGCTAAGCAGCTCAAACCCGTGGCAATGCATAGGATCTTCAACACGGCAGCTGCTCCGGCCTTTCGAACGTATTGACAATGTTTCTTTAAAACGCGATGTGCCAGCGTCGAGTGCATCTTGAAGCTCATAGCATTTTGTGTAAACAAAACGTGTGTGCGATTCCGAGATACCAGGCAGTTTTTCCCCGAGCCGCGTGTCTTATTGCACAAATGCGGAAGAAGCCGCCATCCCGAAGGAGCGAATAACAATAAAAGCTACTTATTGCTAATTAATTTCTTGTGTATACATAGAGGTGTAATGTTACGAGAGCAGTTCGCAGGAAGGTAGGTATGTCGAAATCGCACCTTCTTCTTCTTCCTGCGAGAAGACAAACGACGACGACGACGACGACGACGACGACGACGATGGGGGCATGTAAGCCGATTAAAATTATTGGAAACAATTTGAGGAACGTCGTTGTCTTCCAGAGGTGCGCTTCTGTAATGGTAACTAATAATGGTGGTCATAAATGGTCATACGGAAGGGTGGGTGCATGGGCCTGTCGGTACTAATTAATGCTGTTGATCCTGACGACAACGGAAGAGCTTAGAAAGTTGCAGATTTCGATGAGTGTGTTAGGAGCTTTATGATAGAGAGTAGCACTTCTTGTTCCTCAGACAGACTCAAAGCATTACTAGAGGGAAGTAGATCAAAAACTACATGAAGAGAAGGAGAAGAATTAGTCATTCCAAGTATATATTGTAAGAGATGAGTAGAGAGAAATTTTCTCATCAATCTTCATATCCTTTTCAGATTCCGAGGACTCAATTCATTACCAAAAACAGATTGGATTCCTTGCGGTGAAAGTCACAAGAATACAAAAACAGCCACTATCAGGGCAGATTAAATGATTAAATAGACTGTTGGAAATAAGGATCTTGTTGTAGTGATTTTATCTACAGGATATATCGAACTTCAGTTCTGTGGAAAGGTTTTTCAATGCTAGAAGCGTTCCTATTTTCTTTTATGCAACATGAGATAAATCAATCAATCCTCAATGGATTTTGAAGACTTCTACTTCAATCGGTTGGAAAATTTCCTCATATCAGTTCCATTATCAAACTGACGATCTCTGATCTTAGTGTTTTCGTAGGTCCACTGATTCCTTCGCACATTCAGGGTTTACTTGTAGGTTTTGAGCTCTCGACAAAGAGGGATATTCCGAGAGCTCTTCTTTCGAGCTCCATTTAACGTTATTTCTGAACGCGATCGACTACTTTGATGCAACTTGCACCAAAACTGTAAACAAACCACTGTCAATTTTTTTTTTGATTCCCAGCACTAGAAGCGTACCTATTATAAAAGCTCACTGACCACTGGCTTTGTTGATGAAACTACATTCAAAACTGTTTTGTCTACCAACACCTCCTCTATGCATCTTTAAAGCCGAAATGAGCATGAGCATAAGCATGATTGACCGCCCGAGGTGCAAATGCAGGTCAAATAGAGAATGGGTAGGAATATGTTGACGTGAAACTCGCTTTGTTGGAAACCGAGAACACCTCTGCACTTCCACGAGAAATCACTGGGAGGTTGGATAAAATGGTTGGGTTTGCAGCCGGATCCGTTTTTGGTAAACGGTGTGCTGAATTCAACTGACGTCGGCAGCGAATAAAATATTTAGCTATGTTCCCGATTTATTCTCTGTACAGAGATACACATTAGAGTTATTCAAATTTTGGCACCGATATAAACCATCAGTAGGGATGCTGTTGTGGCCACTCACAAGTGTGTTATGGTGTGGTTTATTTCTGTGGAATACAAGCATACGTTAAGAAAATCGAGTTTGAGGACCGAATTAAACCATCAGTAGGGATGCTGTTGGGGCCATTTACAAGTGTGAATGGTTTATTCAGCAGAATACAAAAGTATTTTACAACATCGAGTTTGAGGACCGATTTAAACCAACTCACAGTGGTCAAAAAGTCGATTTTAACGCTCTTAAATCATAGCTCCCTAAATAGCTCCCTAAATAGATGGCGTCTTTGGCAAAATTGCTAGATATGACAAGCTACATATTTTGACGGCATGACTTTTGTGATCAATCCCCCTGAAAGTGAGATAAAAATTCCACTTTTTAGGATTTTGAGATAGAGAAATGATATCTTCAGCAAAATTGTAGAAAAAGTCAATACAAACAACTTTACGCAAGACATAAAAATTGTATGTTTCACCCAATTGGAGATAGAAAGCGTTTTATAAGAACTATCTCGTTTTATCGTTTTCTAATGCAATATCTAAATACAAAACTTTCTAGAATATACTATACCTGAATTGTTTCAGTGGGATGAGTTATTGAACTTTTTTCCGTTTTTTTTCGTCGTATTTTCGAAGGCTGTACCACACTTAGGAGCAGGTAGGAGCAGATAGACTTGACTGCGTCTAATAGTACATTAAATGAACTTGCAAGTGGTGCTTAGTTTGTCCGTCCACAACCGTCTGCTGGGAAGTTATGCTCAAAACAATATTCAAACACTATAAAAAAAATGCGTTGTCATGGTAACCACACCTTCAAACTCATTAGTTTTAGCATAATTGTTCTTTTTTTTGTCAATATTTTCATTCAGTATATTAACCCGCTTTTAATTTCAATTATTATTAATTATGAATTAAACATTTGATTCGAAACCGTTTTTAACCGTTTGTTAGCAGCTGTTTATCATCGCTAGACAATGGTTTCTCATGCTTTTTGCTTGTAATGTAGCAAGAATTGATGGAATTCAATTAGGTTATCTATAAGCATACCGAAGTTGGACTCTGATTTACAGTTCATTTGTATTACATATAAAATTTGGTGTATTTATGTTTCCACATTTCAATTATTTCATATATTTCAATATTGCGATTGGAAGAAATCATAGTTTTGCCAAAAAACCAAATAATCTTCGCAATGACTACTATAAAACTATTTGGTCATTTTATGACCTTCCTCATTGCCAATTTGCCGTTTAATACATCTACTGGAGGCACAATGGCTTTAAAAATGCTTTATGAACTGACCATGATAAGATAATTTGAATGAGCTCTGAAACGGCATTTCAAAACAGCATTTTACGAGTTCATAAAGTTAAAATAAAACCTTTGATAGGAGTAAAAGGAACTTAAGAAGACAAGGTTTAAGATCGTTGTAAAGAAGCTGTGTAGGTTCTCATAAACCTGACTAAAACTTGAAACCAATTGGCACCTCTTACTGTCATAGTAAAACCAAATTGATTTCTAGTGGCTTTCATAAAACTATAATAAAACTTAATAAAGCTGGATGGTTTTTTGCAATGTTACTTGGGATCTG
>JASCZW010017631.1:0-16754 GCA_034211315.2 Aedes japonicus | reverse complement strand
TTATGCATTGTAGCTCCCAAAATGAAACACCAAATGAATTGTGTTGTGCAAGTGGCAAAGTTAAAGTAACGCCACTAAATCCACCACCAGAGCGTTTGCGCTCATTGGTGTCTGGATCAGAAAGTGATTCTAAACATACTCTGCAGAA
Organism: Aedes japonicus; assembly: GCA_034211315.2. Taxonomy (NCBI): domain Eukaryota; kingdom Metazoa; phylum Arthropoda; class Insecta; order Diptera; family Culicidae; genus Aedes; species Aedes japonicus. The sequence goes on along the minus strand of JASCZW010017631.1, from coordinate 16,606 downwards.
CATCCAGAGTTATAATGGTTGTTTTCAAATGACTTCGTTTGGGGCAACGAACATAATAAGAGAACAGTTCATGCCAACACCTATGGTAATATCTATAATGTTCTATAAGTGTTCTTGGACAATAAACCTTACCTTACAGCAACACATTTTGATTAAATCATCACACAACAGTAAGAAATTAACTCTAAATAAATGGAATTAATACTTATTGAAAATAAACTTTTTCATTTATAACTCCTTCTCCAATTTTCCATTAAGTAATTTAACTATGGGCAGGACAACGTCTGCCAGGTCAGCTAGTCTATATATATAAAAATGAAATGCTGTCCGTTCGTGACAGCATAACTCATGAACGACACAATGGATTTACTTGATTTCTTTTTGAATTGGTTTGTCTTGGTTTCCAACAGGTTTATGTAAAAAAAAGTTTCAGAAAAATTTACTGAAAAATAAAAAAATTGAATAATGAAAACCAAATTGTCATTTTGGATGGGAATATCACAATACGCAACAAGACCATCTTTCGATTTTGAAGGAGAAACCGTTTGGAACTGTTATAATGGTGTCGTAATTACCAAAACAAGAACGCGAGAGAATCACTCATTGCTACTTAGGACCTTTTGAAAAGTTTTGCGAAAAGTGATAGTACACTGGAGTCGCTTATTTTGCAATTTTTTACGGGATTTTTGGAACGCGCGAGTATATATCGTTCGCTTGGATTTGATCAGGAACGCGTCTAAAACATAACTTTTATCGCTTTTTACGAGGTTTTCGTAAGGGAATTAACTTGGGTTTTAGTTAAAGTAGGTTTTTTTTACATCGCACTCATTCCTGTGTAAACAGCAACTTCAGTGTAAACGATTTTTAAAGGCCAGTATCGACCTAAAAAGTAGAAAGGCTACGGAATTTTGTTCAATATTACCAAATGGATTTTTGACAATTGATCTGCTGGAACGAAATGCCACCTCTACTTACGGAATAATCGAGCGGAACATTTTTCCGAAAGTAAAAGTGACAGCTCCTATTAGATTGCATGGGAACCTTACAAATTTAATTTTTATTTTTCGGTCTTTTCAGGTGGATACTGCTGCAGAAACATCTTTTCGATTCTTTACTTTTCCGTTTTAGTAAACGGAATTTAAGCAGCTCAAAATACAAGCATAGAGTTAGAAATAAGCGTAATCGAGGAGTATCAGAAAGATTTGGTGACAATCATGCCCAAAATAACCTCATTAATTGACTACTAAGGCCAGCCTACATTCCACAAAATCTCTAACATGCTGCATTTCAGTACGACCCTTTGGTTGATTACAATGCAGATTTATACTGATAGGCAAAATAAAGTGCCCACCTCATCATTTTTTCAATTTCTCTCATTTACTTGGTTCAAATTAAAGTAAACACACTGTATTTTTTTTATTATCTTTTGTTTTATATTCTTTTTAAGTTTCACTTATGGAATACTGCAAAAATAAAGAAGTTTTACTTAAAGAAAAAAAAACAATTTGTGTTGAAAAAAAACAGTGACAAAATAAAGTGCCCACTTCACTTAGGCTACAGAAAAAAATAAATTAAAGTAAAATAAAAGCATTTCAATAATTGATGTGTCCTCCTTTGGCCTTCAGGACCTCCTGCAGGCGCTTCGACATGCTCTCGACCAGGTTCTTTAGGTGCTGTGGATCTAGCTCTTCCCAGGCGCGCTCCAGGGCTCCAAAATAGTTATTTTCATTGGTAACACCAGTTTTGTCAACCCTGGTATCGAGAATCGCCCACAAATTCTCGATGGGATTGAGGTCCAGGCTTTGTGGAGGCCATTCCAGCGGTTTGATCCGACAAGACCGGAAGAAAGACTTGGTCTTCTTGGCAGTATGCTTCGGGTCGTTGGCCTGCTGGAATACGAACTTCTCTTCAAGGCCCGTCCGGATCAGCGAAACCTCCAGATTTTCTCGCAGGATGTTGATGTAAGAATCTGCCGTCATTATCCCGTCGATTTTCACAATGCTTCCTACTCCACCCCACGAAAAACACCCCCAGACCATCACATTTCCTACTCCATGCTTCATCGTGCCTTGGATTTGGCGCTCCTGAAGCTCCTCTGCCAATCTGCACCAAACACGAACCCGCCGCTTTCAGTTAAACAGCTCGAATTTTGATTCGTCCGTCCAGAGAACCGTTTTCCAGAACTCTAGGGGCTTATCAGCATGCTCCTTAGCAAATTTAAGCCGTTTGGCTTTGTTTGCCTTGCTGAAAAATGGGCGCTTCCGAGCAAGTTTGCTATTCAACTCCTGTGCTACGAGACGGCGCCGAACAGTTCGACCGGAAACTGATAACTGAAGGGTTTCCTGGATCTCGTGGACAGTTACCTTCAGGTTCTTCTTGACTTCGCGCATGATCTTGGTGTCCGTTCTCGCATCCGTTTTCCGCTTCCTGCCTCTGCCAGGGCGATCCACCACTGATCCAAACGTTTTAAGCTTCAGAAGAATTTTGCCAACCGCTGCCTTACTGATACTGTACTTCTTAGCGACAGCCCGGTGCGATTCACCGTTTTGCACATCACGAACGACCAATTTTCGGATACACAAGGGCATTGCTTTCGAAAGCACTGCGTTCTCCATTTTTTTTCAATTGTATCAAATGCTATCACGTATACAAATACACCAGGTTGAGCCGTTTGCTTCAAAACATGTCAAAATATCAAAACATAAACAATCGAGGGGTCTTCCAATGGAAACTTATCGAAAACATATCGATTTTTGAAGTGGCCACTTTATTCTGTCACTGGTTTTTTTTTTTCAATACAAATTGATTTTTTTTTTCTATAAGTAAAACTCCTTGTTTTCAGTATTCCATAAATGAAACTTAAAAAGAATATAAAAAATAAAATAATTGAATAAACTATACTGTGTTTACTTTAATTTAAACCAAGTAAATAAGAGAAATTGATAAAACGAAGAGGTGGGCACTTTATTTTGCCTATCAGTGTAAGTCGTCATTGGATCAATCAGTATTTGTTCTCATTATAATGCATTAAAGTTCCCAAATGAAACTCCAGAGCCGGGTTCATTGTTGCCACCGACGGATGTAGACCATAAACTTCTACAGATTTATTTCACGAGAGATTCGCTCAGCAACATTATTCCAACACGAAGCGAGACATTGTACAACAATTGCAAGCGATGCTTCATGAGCACAATGGATTGATTCATATGTTCGACACAGCTCTAGATCGAATGCCATCCAAAAACTATAAGATTGTGATTCAAACTAATTCCATCCCTCCCTTTTCCAATAAGTAGTTTAATTTTAAGCAGGACAACGTCTGCCGGGTCAGCTAGTATGTTTATATATATTTCGATTTCCTTAACGTTTTAGCCTTAATGGATTCACTAATTAACCTGATATTCACATAGAAACATGAATGATAATTTCACAAGAAAACCATAGACCATATTTTAGGTACGCATTTAACCTTATATTCCCAACTTTGGCCTAATGTATCACATCACATAGTAAAATGTAGAATATAAAAAGTTTTCAATAGAAAAGTAAGAGTGAGCGGTTGTGTATTTTTTCGAAGGACTTATTCATATCGTTTCTAGCTATATTATTGTATGAGTTATATTTAAAATTGTAATCGGGCGTTACATAATCGACTGAGTCAAGGGACATGTACCCTATATACTTGTATATAACCTTACAACAACTGCAAGATAATTTTTGTTATTTTCTGTTTGATAAAACTTTCTGAACTTTGAACATTTTTAGAGACGCTTACACATCTGAAAATGTTGCAATTGATTATAGTGTTTTCATTACAATCACTAAACCTGTCGGATATTTTCTGATAACGAGTTTTATCGTAATTTGACTTCTAGAGTTTTTCAATGTTTATTATTACCCTTGAAATACAGAGTTGCTAAAATTGCATAAATTGTAAATCTTTGATTCTTTGAAGATTAATTTTGCAAAGGCATACCACAATTCAGATTGTATACAAATGATCCAAATGGTATGGTATAGAATGTATATGTCTCCGAAGCGGGACTTCAGATAAAATACACATTTTTAAATGAATTTTGTATCCTCTTCGACTCATTTACCACGCAATCCCTGAGCAAAACTGTTCGTTATCAGAACAATTGTCTCTTTTGCTGCAAAAATTGGATGCTTTTGGAAGTATTCCGGGTCGTTTTTCATTTGGATTGGTGCCGCTACTGGTTCCACGGGTTAGTTGAACAGTATATGTCCTGCCGAAGTTGGTATTTTGGATACTACATGCATTCCTCTCTCTTCTTTGGATCCCACTTTTAACTGTGCTGACGAGTATATTTGTGAATATTGGCCTTGGCGATCTGATGCTAATGAAACGGCGATTCATGGGCAAGGAACTCTTGATCATGTGCGTTTACCCCAGATCAAGCTCCAGGTTTTCAACGGGGACATCGATGAATGGATCAGTTTTCGTGATCTGTTCACTTCACTCATCCATTGGAAGACAAATCTGCCGGAAGTGGAAAAATTCCACTATCTTAAAGGATGCTTACAGGGAGAACCCAAGAGCCTGATCGATTCGTTAAAGATCACGAAGGCTAACTACCAGATAGCGTGGGAAATGCTGTTAAAGCGGTTCGATAACAGCAAGCAATTGAGAAAACGGCAGGTACAGGCATTGTTCAACTTGCCAACTATGTCCAAGGAATCAGTAGCTGATCTGCATATTCTGACCGATGGATTTGAGAGAGTTGTGCAGAACTTGGACCAGGTGATCAAACCCGAGGAATATAAGGATTTGTTGCTCGTCAACTTGATCACAACCCGATTGGATCCGGTAACTCGCCGAGGTTGGGAGGAGCATTCTTCGACCAAGGACCAAGACACGCTAGCAGATCTTTCGGATTTCCTGCACCGTAGGATGCGGGTTCTGGAGTCATTACGAATAAGGGCTTCAGAGAATAAGACTTCTCATCAATTTAAACAACCGACGAGGCAGAAATCGTCAGCTGTGAAGGCCAGCTACGGTTCTGTGCAAACGTCTGGAGGACGATGTGCACTGTGTGAAGAGAACCATCCACTTTACTTGTGTTCTTCCTTTCAACGGTGGTCGGTGCGTGAAAGAAAAGCAGTTTTGAGGTCAAACAATCTATGCAGGAACTGCTTCAGATCTGGACATCTAGCAAGCGAATGCTGCTCCAAATACTTCTGTCGTAGCTGCAAGGATCGGCACCATATTTAGGTGTGCTTTAAACAGGAGAAGCGCAGATCGGCGAAGATCTCAGCTATGACTGGAAACAACGATTCTCCTTCACAAACCGAATCTAGTGAAGCACCAAATCCATTATCCTCTCAGGTGGTCAATATGGCAGCCACCGAAACAATAGTCTCCGGATCCACTCAACAGTTCTCCTCCAAGGTTTTGCTAGCTACTGCGGTCGTCATCGTGGAAGATGACGAGGGTAGTCAGTTCCCGGCTCATGCTCTTTTGGATTCCGGTTCCGAGAGCAATTTTATCGCTGAACGGTTGAGTCAACGGATGAAGACGCACCGAAGGAAGGTGGACCTTTCGGTGCTCGGTATTGGTCAAGCAGGTACAAAGGTTAAAACCCAGATTTCAGCGATGGTTCGTTCGCGAGTAACGGCTTTCTCGCAGAACATGAAGTTTCTGGTTCTCCCAAGGGTTACAGTGAATTAACCCACGGCAAGGGTGAATACCCAAGGTTGGTCGGTGCCCAACGGGATCAAGCTAGCAGATCCCACGTTTTTCAATCCAAGCTCAGTGGATATGGTATTGGGCATCGAATCTTTTTTTGATTTCTTCGAACCTGGTCGAAGAATCCCACTCGGAGATCAATTACCAACACTAAACGAGTCAGTGTTTGGTTGGGTCGTCTGCGGAGGTTTGCTGAATCCGAATGAAGGCCTTAGCATCAATTGTAGTACGGCAACTACACAAGCGCTAGAGAAGCTAGTCACACGGTCTTGGGCTAGCGAAGAGGTTGGTTGTTCCAAGGTTCTGTCGTTGTATGACAGAAAATGTGAGACATCTTTCGGAAGTCGGTTCACAGGAATCCGACGGTTGGTATTCTGTTAAGTTGCCGAAGGATCAGAGGCAATTTCCCGGATGGGCGAGTCAAGGGACATCGCGTTCCGGCGGCTACAAGGCACGGAACGCAGATTGGCGAGGCATGTTGGTCTGCGAAAACAGTACCAGAAGCTTATGATGGAATACATCCAATTGGGGCACTTGAAGAAGATTGAGAATACGGCTGATCACGCAAAACGTTGCTATCTGCCACATCATTCCGTCATTAAGAAATCCAGAACTGCCACCAAGGCTCGTGTGGTGTTCAACGCATCGTGCAAAACGTCATCTGGCGTTTTGATCAACGACGCTCTGTTGGATGGACCGATTGTACAGGAGAACTTACGATCAATTCTGTTACAGAGTTGTCTAAGGGAAATCATGCTGGTGACAGAAGTAGAGAAAACGTTTTGGAAAATCTTGGCTCTACAGGAGGACAAGCCGCTTCAATGCATTCAATGGCACTTCGAGCCGGGGGATCCGGTGGAAGTATACGAAGTGAATACAGCCACGTACGGAACGATGCCTGCGCGGTTTTTAGCAACGCGCACATTGAGCCAGCTTGCAATGGATGAGGGAACAGACTTTCCAATGGCTGCAAGAGCGGCTACCGAAGATACGTACATGGACGACGTTATCACTGGAGCGGATACGGTAAAAACTGCACGGCAGTTACGTGAGCAACTCAACACTTTTTTTTTCTACAAAACACTTTTACGAGCGTTTTAATAATCTGCTGCCAACTCAACCCTTTTATCCAAAGTTGCAATGATTTCTCGTGTAAGTGCACAGAATTTCTCGGCTTCCAATTGTTCGTGTATCATGTCATCGCATTCCTACCTTTTCCTTATTTGACCAGCATTCGGGAGCCAGTAGCTTGGGATAACTAAATTTTAACATTGACGAGATACGGTAGCCCTAAGCATCATCTGTTGGTCCTCTGTGTAATAACAGCTGATCTGGCAATAACGGAGTAGCAACTTCAGGTGGTATATCATGCTCATTCTGAGCAATTTCCCAAATTCACTCACTCTCATGGCAACTGGATGTGCGGGTTGTCTGCATTGGAATATCATGATTTTCCAGAAAACTGTTTCTTCCCTGCCTGCATCAATGATGAAAAATGAAACCCTCTATTCTTAAAGTTTTGCCATCACAAGAGTCAGCAGTATGATGCATCGTCTTTGGTTGGCAAAGTCACAGCATCGCCAGGGTTCAGGAAATCATCCCGTTTTAGTGGTTTTCAGATCTCTGTGTGCGGCAAGAGACGGACGAGTTACCGTCTGAAAGTTTCACTTCATTGTACGTGGATGTCAAAAATTCGAACAAGTTCATAATGTCTGCCGAGTATAGGATTGGGTTCGTCGGAGAAGTTTGTTCATGCTTCCTTTTCGGATAGCTGCGTACATGAACCAGGCAAGGATAAAAATCATACGTACTGTAGCAACACACTCGTTGTACATGAGCGGAAAGTTCAATGAAGACCAAATTGCATCAAACAAACTAAGTTATAAGCTTTTCATGCTGGTTGAACCCCTGATGGTATGATGAACTGCATGTGCTGCATGATTGGAACAGCAGCTCAATAAATTCGATAACATAACAGAAGCAAGGTAGTTGTAACTGATGGTTTGAAAAGTATGGAGTTGAAATGGAATCGAATTTCAATTTAGCTAAAACCATTAAACTTCTCGCTCAGATTACAAACTTGCTCGAACTAATCAATGGTTTGTTTACCCGTTGCCCAAATTGCGCTGGTTAGTGCTTTTGGTTTGGCTTCGAAAACATGCCCTCAGCCCATTAATAACACCCGGAATCAACATCCGTTATGTCCTATTTCCGGAGGCAGACCCGAGTTGCAAATGAAATAACAAATATCATTGCACAAGTGGTGAAAGAAGCAAGCGGAAGATGAATTTCTGCTGTATATTGTTACGATGCTTCTATTTTTAGGGGGATGGGCAGAGAAAGCACCGAATCTACGAGACACGTTTCGGGATATTCGGAATTTCCATGAATATGTTAGGGCTTGATTAAAGGTTTCTTATTCTAGAGCTTTTTTTTAAGGTTATGTCAACCCACAACGTTTCGGAGTAAAGTCGATTTAAGTAATTAAGAAAATATTTCCGCCACTGTCCGTTCCACAGGATGCATAGTTCAATTAAAAATTCAATACATAAAACACCGCTCGTTCACACAGCTTCCAGAGGTCTGGTTTCGACTTTGACTGGGTGGTTCATTCGTTCTCGTTCAAAAATAACACACCAGAAAGCCAAGATGAGTGAAAAATTATTTTCGCCCGAGCTACACCCAGAGCGCCAGAATTCCCGAAAGGATGAGGACGCTCCGATGCCTTGATGCAGTGGGATTCGTTTCATCATCCCGGGGATTGGGTGGATGTGGAAGGCGAAGAAAGGACCGACCGACCGACCGACCGACGACGACGATCTCCCACCGTGCTTCATTTGCTTCAGTCGAACGACGGCTAGGTTAGTCAGCAAGCAGCCAGTCCTTGAAACTGTTTATTTGGCTATTGGTGTGTATTTTTGCTAGTTTTGGGGAAAATAAACATAAATTTCTGCATTTAAATTCCATTAGAATGTGGGTTGCGGAGCGGAATAAGGGAAGATGTTCCAGATAGAGGCAGATACCGTGTTGCTCTAGACTTGCACTGCAGTGTTGTATAGTCAAATATGTAGTTTTTGGGCTTGGAAGTGTTTTTCTGTGTATTCTCTCTACTACTGGCATCATTTGCTTTCTGAAATATTACATTGTTTTTGCTATTTGTTATTCTACTCGCCGGAGCGGATATCTGCAATGGGCCATATGTTATCCGTCGATTGAGCTTGAAAGATATTGGTCTTCGCTTTGGATTGTGAAAAACAATTACGTGGAGCTATTGAAGGTTTTAAGTAACAGGGATTAATAGCAGAGTTGGCAGTTTTTTTGTGTGAGAGAGTTCCACATGGTTCCGGCTGAATTTGCATAACATGAAATTATGGATTTCAAGAACATGTGTATTTTTGTTTTCCTTTAAATGGTTCCCCAACAAACCATTTCAGTTGATTAGAAAATGAATTTCTACGAAGGGTACGGGACGGAGTTTATCTAGCAAATGGGATATTTGATGAAGCTGTATGTAACCTACCAATAGAACTGCCAAAACATAGACGTTCATTCTCTACCTACTTCTTATCTACCGGAATTAACCTTTAGAAACAACCATAAGAAGCTCAGAACATTTCATAGCCATGAAATAAACTTCTTTACTGCAGGGACTTATTTAAAGCATGTGGATTGCTTTTCAATCATGAAAATGTTTTCTTCAGCTCCGCTGTCTGTACAAATACTAACAATATTGTATGAGTGCGATTTCGTGCATGTGTGAGAAGGCGAAATGAAATAAGCCAGCTCATAATTGTGATGTGACGTGTGTTGTGATAAGAACCCACTATCAGTGCAAGGATTACATATGGCTGCGAGACTATTATCAGCAGGTTGTTCTGAGAGAATAGCCTACGTGATGGCTTGTTGTAGCAGAGTCAGTCGATCTCAGTGAGGACCTTCGGAAGACTACGGTCAGAAGGCCGCGTGTCTTCGCATGACAAGGCACTGGCGACTCCACGAACCCTTGTCCAGTCAACAAATCCTTCGACTGCCTTAGTCTACCTCGCCAATCCCCATTATATAGTTGTTGTAGGAACAGAGGAAATTTTTAGCATAAATGATTTATAAAAAATGTTTTGACAAAAAAGAAAATTTTACAGCTATACTGAACCTAACATTCAATTAACACATTTATTGTTGTTTTTATTTGTACTAGTAAATGTGCTGATATTTTGCAAATTTCTACTGTTCCTAATACAATAGTTGTGAGCAATAAAAATGAGGAAGGATCTCACCAAAAAAAAATTACAATTGAAATAACTTACCATAAAAGCATATCACCGCCTATGTTGCATCACAATATCAAAGAATAATACTTTCAAACGCATCTTGCACAGCATGTTTTTCGTATAGGACTCATTTGCTTTTATATGCTGATCCAATATGGAATATATCAGATACATAAATACAGATACTGTGCTGGTTCTTTACAATGTCTCTCTTTTCTCATAAAAAACGATATCATAAAAGACACAATTACTATTTATGCAAATTTCAATTAAGAATAATGTACATGGCAGTTTACTCTAGAAAATTTCAATTACATGACCGTGTAAAAAGCAGCTACAGTTAATCAATGCACTTCCAACCGTTCACTTACTGAAAAACCCAACCTACCTCTTAACATAACGTGAGTCAGATGGGCCAAAACTTACAACGATGCATATGCGAAGCTGAAAATAGCATAAAAAATATTTTGAAGGGATGTTATAATATAAAATAATAATCACAATTATTTTTGTTATGTCTACATATCTGCTGATCCTGCAGCAATTGTAGACGGACTTGCACTATCATAATCACGAGGGAAGAAAACAATTAATAATTACTATACAATACTTGGGAATTCCATGGATGATCAGGGCCACGCTGTCTGCTGTAGCATACCATGTTTCCATATCACTTTCAAAGATCATAAATTAGAGATCTTGATGTTTTCCAACAGACCAAACATGCAGCTCGATTTCAGAATGCTCTCACGCGCAAGTTGGATGCGTTTGCGTCACATTCATTCACATCTAGCGTCATGTAACAATTCCATGAGCTCATCTGGGACATAACGGTCCGTTACTAATAAATTCCTTTAGGTGACATGCAGCATTTCTTAGAACTAATCTGTGTCATGTCACTTTACACCCATTGATTCCCATGCCACACAAGTGCTTGTAACATGAGCAATTTTTTTACAAACAACAACATGACCCACTTACGATCCTTTGGATACATATTTCATAGAAGCCACCGAGAATTCTAATAAAGCTGAGCAATTATATTCTTTCTTTCACACGACTGATCCATCGGAAGCAATCGAAGGTAAGACTAACAACTCTATTCGTTATTCTCTGCAACGAAACTGGTTTGTACTTTTTAAGAAGCTACCTTCGTATTTAATGCCACAATAATGCAACTGTCACAAGCACTAAACATTTGTTGACAAAGAACGAACATTCGTTCATTCTACGAAAACAATACCAAGAGCTACGATTAATTTGTTATCAATAAAAAAGAAACGTCTCACTGGTGGTTGCATGAACGACTGACAGATCTACTTTATCGGCTCAAAAAATAATTGAAAAAAAAGCGCAATGTTCGAGACATCGGACAGGAGATTTGATCATCCATTTTTAGGGAGAGCTGTTATTGAGCTGGTGATCTTACCATCATCCCAGCAGGAACACGAATATTATGAGTACGAACGAAGGGAAGCAGCGATTGGCTTGTCTTCACGAAATTCATGTTGTGCATTGTACATAAAAGGTGTAACCATATCATTTTGTTAGATGACAAGCAATATTGATGTTTCATACAATTTACGAGACATTGATTCTATGTACACAATTTATGTATACGAAACGAGTGGAAGCTAATTTACGAAAATTTTCAGTGTTCGTATTTGTAATTGTCTTTATGATTTGCACTCTTCTGATTGGTAAATAAGTAAAAGGTTGTTCCAAGCTTCTCTCACCATGACGCGATACAGCGTTTCTTACTCAACCGCTGGATGCCAGGACAGACGCTGTTTGAGCCGCACCTCATTGGTGGACAGACACTCGGCACGCACTTCCTCAATCTAGCTGAAGTCAGAAGGACAACAGTGCCCAGGCTGCACTACCAGCTAAGTACGCAACCCTTAGCTGGCGGTCTTTGTCATCTGTTGACCCGTGGAAGCATGAGGTAGGAACTTGTGAGGACTAGAGCTATGTTGCGGGGACGCATGCTCCATTCCAGTTGTCTACTCACCATTTGTTGCAAACGGAAATTTCCTCAACCCACTCCTTCGTTCACCGATCCGCTCTCGAAAACAATCAACCAAAACATGTCGATTGCTACGATCACAAGCTCGTCTACTAGCAGGTTATGAGACAGACGTGCACGACCAAACTTTTAGTTTGTCATTGAACTTTAGTTAGGCAATGTGTATTTCTTATTTCATTTTCTCTCACAGAAATGTTAGACAAAGCGACTGTGACGGCAAACGGGATGCTTCGTTTGAAAACAAACAAAAGTAAGAGACAGCAGGTTTTACGTTACAATAGGCTTTGTGCACAAATTACGTAACGCATGAAGGAGTGGGAGGGGGGTTGAGCAACCGTTACGTATTGTGACATATTGGGGAGGGGGGGTTTTAAAATCGTTTCGTAACAAAATAACCAATTTGAAATAAAAAATCAAAAGTGAATAACCAATATCCAAGCAAAGTAGCTAGAAGCAAGTAGAAAAAGGTAATTTATACTAGTTGAGAACTATGTTTCAAAATTCTGGGAAAACCCCACGTTCAAAACATCAAATAAAAGCTTTAAATCCATGTTTTGTAGAAAAATTATCGAAACTGTGCAAAACTTTTTGTTTTTGTATTATTAATCACGTTTGCCATAACTGAAACACAACACCAATTATCGCCATAGTTTTAAATTGTGGTTCCTTTGATGGCCAATCACATATGTTTCTTATGGGAGTGGCGATAATAAAAACACATTTATGGTCAAGTGGTGCAAGAAATATGAAATTTTAAGAAAAATGGATTAAGTCTATCTTTTGATTTCCGACCGAATTCTAAAGCTTCGATAAATGGAGACTCATAATTAAAATGTGATCTACTAAACGATAGGTATCTTATGACGATTTGAATCAACAATTGGTGCTATTTTCCATAAATCGCACATCTACACGCTGTGAAAAATATATTTTTCTGTATATATTCAACACGGATAACCTATAATTTTTATTTATTCAAACAATACCGATTTTATTTTTGAACCAACAAATTTTTTTTGATTCTTAAAGCGCTGCAAAGGAGGATTTTATTGAAAACAAAAATCATTTATTGTAGAATCAAAAATTGGCTAACAATATTGGATTCGATAAGAAATTTTGTTGTTTCAAATATATGATTGCATTAAACTTAAACAAAGTGGGGTTTGATTCAATACATAAGAAATGTTGATTCTAATCATTGCGTTCAATCACCCAATTCATGCACTAATATTATGCATTGCATAACATGCTGTTGCAATCTTTTAACTAGATTTAAGTTATATGAATAAAACTTTGTACTTTTTTGTGTTCTCAAAGTTCTTTTCTTTAAATAATTTAAAGACATTTTAGTAAAGTTGTTGAACTAATATTTTTAACAGTTTTACATCCAGTAACCTGAATAAATGCTGTACAATAAGTGCAATGTTTTTCGTAATCTTTATAATAGCTTAAAGTTACTTAAATGAAATTAATTGACTAATGTTTGCAATCTTTACTGATTTCAAGATACTCAAATGTGAATTAAACACAAAAACAACAACAATAACAGTTTTTGTGATGATTTAATCACAATTGAGAAAGGTCCATGAGCGTTATGTAATTAAAGGGAAGAGGCTGGTCATGTGTTACTTATTGTTACTTAGGGGAGGGAAAGGGTCCAAAATCCCGTTTTTTTTTGCGATACGTAATTTGTGCACAAAGCCATAGCGGTGCGCTATATCCATGATGAACAAAGAAGAGAGAAATATGAGCTCTTTCAAAAGCAATAGTGATGCCAGAGCTGCCGCTCTACAGCGAAGCATTATTTTTCATTGTGTACTAGTATGCAGCTAAGAAACATATTTTTAATGCATATGATAGAGCCAGATGATGGACAATATAAGATGTGAAAAAGTGCTGATGAAGACGTTCCCTCCAGTACACGCGAACAAATGCAAAATACACAAAGGCAAAACTATAGCGAACTTTTACAGCAGGTAGGAAACTGTTAGTTTTTCGCGATGGATGTAAACATCTTGAAAATCAACCGATGTAACGGTTGGAATTATTCCAGCGTATCAATTCAATTATCAAAAATTATCCTTCAACAATTGTAAACTATTGATAATAATGCAATAAAAGATGATGTCTTACAGTTTTGTTTTGTAGGCAAAATTTTCTAAACGTACAGTACTTTCCTATCACAGATTTCAAATGTGAGCAAGGGAGGCCTCGGGGCTTATTACGGTTTTCACTTTCCACATGACACCAGTAAACAAGGTTAAGCAGTCGTGTGCTACACGTTATGAATACTCATAAGCGCGAAAAGTGCACATACCCATATATGGGTACATTACTACTTACCCATTTTTGAATATATTTTCCCTAACAAATTTACTTAAGGTGACCCATAAATGGGTATGTGCACTTAAGAGAGTAGGCAGTCAGTTGACGAAGCCAGTGGTGAATGTGTAGCCCGTCGGATAGATGCAAGTATGAGGAGCGATATAAAGTGCTTGTGTATGTGCTCGTGTATGTGATAGTTGTGATAGTTGGAGCCATCTTTAGTTGAGGAGTAGAATAATGGGTGTGAGCCAGCTGGTACACCTGCAGAGTTCACATCATCGCTTATGCGTGTAGTAAATTCATTATATAGCAATATGAGCATGAATGTTACCAGTCTATACCAAATTATTAATTTGAATCAGAAAATAGCACAAACAAAGTATAGTATCTTGCAATTACGTTTTGCAAACTAATTTCACTAAAGAGCTTACGCTGAGGCATTCTCGACGGCAGCCATTACCTCAAAATTTAGAATTCATATAACTCAGAATCTGTACTAGGTATTAAATATTTCACCACATCTGTTTGTATGCTTACATGCTGTGAGCAATTTGATGGAGTTCGATCGAAAATCGTACATAAGTTTGAAATAGCAAGGTAAGTTTGCGAGAGTGAGATAAAAGAGAGAAAAAAAACACGTGGAGCAGCAATTCACCTTAATGTACAGTATTTTCCTAAAACAAACGCCAAACCTCGCTTCCTAAGTAGTAGCGGCTACCAGCTCCATGAATTTGATACTCTGGGAGTGGTGAGGGCGGTGGAATAATGTATTAACACTCTCTCTCACGCGCCGCCCATAGACATAGGGACAGATGTGGTACTGCCGACACTTCTCCTCGAAACCGTCTGCGGCCACAGCTACCAATAAAACCCATTAAAGGTTTTATTTTGTTGGGCTTAGAATTACTGCGTCCATTGGATTGAACTTTTGTGGTATCCAAAGGGTTTGGTCAAGATACACCAAGCAATGTTTATGTTTATTGTCTGGCAGCGGCTTGCTTCCCTCTTTGTTTTGGTAATATCTAACATCCAAAGGCACTTTCAATTAGTGCTGAGCACCGAGCACTGAGTTCCGAGCACTGATCACTAAGCACTGAGCACTGAGAGCTGAGTACTGAGAGCTGAGCACTGAGCACTGAATGCTGAGCGCCGAGTGTTGAACACTGTGTTCTGATCACTGAGCTCTGAATGCTGAGCACTAAGCACTAAAAGTGCTGAGCACTGAGTACTTATCACTTTCAAATTTTTGATCACCCGTGGTGATCTGTCGGGCGTCATCCAGGGGTGGTCCTCTTCCTCCCTTGAGAACTTAATTTCCTGTGACACGTGTGAGGGGTCACGAAGTTCACTGCGTCTATCTTAGGTATGGGTTGGAATAAATCTCCATCATACCATTGCTCAGCAGCATTAGCAGGCCGCATAATTTTTTTTTTAACATCGTATTTCTGAATTATTATAGGTAAGTACTATTCCAAGGACAGGGGGGTTCCATTTTCGCTTAAGTAGTAAGTGGTGTGAATGATTGTAGTTTAAACATTTTTGTTTAAAGGTATTAAAACGGTCCTCAAACTCGACATTTCAACTTATTTCTGTATTTCCTTGAGGTAAACTACACGCAGATGTGAGTGGCCCCAGTAGTATCACTACTGATGGTTTAAATTGGTTCTCAAACTCGAAATTTCAACATAATATATAAACCAGATATAAATACTTCATTCTTGTGAGTGACCCCAACAGCGTCCTTGTACTGTTGGTTTAAATCGATGTCAATATTATTTGAATATCAATACTGTGCATCTCAGTGCAGAGCATTAACAGGGAACATATTGAAATATTTTATTTGCTGCCGACGTCAGTTGAATTCAGCACATCGTTCACCAAAACGGATCCCGCTGCAAACCCAACCATTTTATCCAACATCCCAGTGATTTCTCGTTGAAGGGCTTCCGGCACCGGTATTGCCTTAGTTTGGGATCAAAAGTTCTTATTTAGGAGATCATTGAGGATGTTTGCTAGTCTCAAGCATCATGTGTTGGTTCTCTGTGCCTTTACAGGTGATCTGGAAACAAGGGAGTAGCAACCTCGGAATCATGCACATGCTCATGCTCAAATGCTGATCTATTTTCTACTGTAAAATCGCTACAATCGATTTTATATGGTAATATTTCAAGTCTGGCAAACTTCATTCTCAATATCTCTCCCGGTTTGACAACCAGCTGGCTTTCCGGCCCTAATCATAAATTACTCTAAGGAGTTACTTCATTTTCGCTGGGCAAAGGT